>SNQJ01S0148253.1:8253-19333 GCA_010110895.2 Picea sitchensis | reverse complement strand
AAAGCACAAAGATTCCTTCTGCACACAGTCATCTAAAATAGCCAGACTGGTTAAAAAGGTCCAAACCTTATAGCCAAAGGTTCGTGATAGCCTTCAACAAACTAAGCAATGCCACTTCTCCAGCAAGGCAAGCAGATCACCAAGATTCAGATTCAACAATCGCTTTCCCCTCTTCCTCGGGAACTCAACACAATGGAGACCATTGCTTCCTAAGGAGGGAGGATTGATCCAGGTGGATATCGGTGGCCACCCACCTTCTCCAACTGGCCCAAAACATGTTTTTGACAATTTTGGTAATTTACTATTTTTAGTAGTTTTTAACTTCCGGGGCCATTTTGAGGCCCTGAACGATGTTTTTTGAGAAAACAAGGAGCAACATGGACTGTAGATCATTGTTTCTCACCCAAAAGTTTTAGTTCTCATATAGATCTTTCGAGCGAGCTATCAAGCGCCCCAAATGGAGATCGTATGCAAAAGTTACGCCCCTGGGAAGTTGACGTATCAACTACACCCATCGGGGCCCACAAACCTTTTGGCTTTTCATCTTCCGAGGTTAGGTTTTTGGATTTTACTTATGTTAGAAAGGCCCTTAGAGCCTCATTTTAATAATCATCTTCTCACGGATGCGATTAGCCGTCACATATCTTCTTAGAGATAAGCTACCACCATTCTAGCGAGTCTTTCACTCTGTATTTTACAGTCTCTGTACATTTATTTCGTTAATAGAAATCGTGTATTACTATATATCTGTGACTCTTGTTTTATTTCCGCTATATCTCTGTTATATTATTGAATATCTGCGATATCTCTGTGCATTTCTTTATTATATCTCCGATCTCATTTTGTGTCGAAAATAAACCGGATCAATAGAGTACATAACATTACATAAATAAAAAATGCATAGACAATAGTCCTAAGTCACGAGACTTTCGTGAATGATTATACAAAATTATTCGGTCGACTAGTTGTAATAATAGAGCATTCACATGTTGTGATGCCAAACTTGAATGTAGTTAAGGAATGGAACCTGAATACCTTTACAAGAAAGGGTATTTATGAGTCTCCATTGTACCAACCTCCTCAGTACCTACATAATAATAGCGAACAAGATAGAATGCTATACAAATTTATTTAGTCAACAAAACTTATACATGCAAACAAAGACACACTTACCATGGATGTATAGAATGCCCTTGTATCTCCTCTTGTCTCTTTTTTAATTGCACCCAAGTGTACATGGTTGTTGAATAGATGATGGGTACCCATTGCAACAATAAGAAGGGCCCATCATTAGTTAAATACCCAAGAATAAGTTTATCAAGAATGCAATTCACGTCACAATTACAAAATATTAAACTAAAGAACATTACTACTTTGTGCGAACACTGCAATTGTTTTAACAGGAGTCCTAACTAAGTTCAAGACAAACAAACAATTTGAAAAGGTTTTCATCATAGACCAAAAACAAGAGCAATAAAACAAAGGAATTATAAACCTATAGTAAAAACTGTTACTGTAACTCGGACAATAGATTTCATAGAAAAACTGGGTTTGAACGATAAGTCCCTGAGGTCCAAGAGAAAAACCCTTTGGACCATAGGCTAACCAGAAGCGAAAATTTATTGTGACCGAAATACAAATTAAAAAATATGACATTATATCATAGACATATATAGAAACAAGAAGTTTTCCATGGAAAATGTTACAGAGACAATTAAACAGAGCTGGAGAAATAACGTTTACACACAAATGTGAACTAATGTCTCAGATAACGTAAGTACCCCTCCGTTACAACTAGGAAAGTGAAGGACAACAAGTATTTTTTTAATTTTTTTTAAAGCATTAGGAAATTAACGTCTACACATAAATCATAGAAACGCATAATCAACAACATCATAATCAAAATAATTAAAGTGACTCCTTATTGTAATCCATAATGATGCAACCAATGCATCAACATAAATGATAGCGACACCTGACCAACACATAAACATAAATATTGATCCAGTTCATCCATGACAATCAACTGAAGCACTTTATAAACAATGATCGACCAGATACGGAATATTAAAATGACTACCCGCCTAACCTACCCTGCAAGATTAGGACCTCCAGGACACATAAGAAACGCTCAAGCCCAGGATTCATCCAATTGATTTTGACCACTTAAGGTCTCAGGGTTGGCGACTATTCTGAGGAACAAGGAGGTTTCTACATCCCACTAATACAATCAAGTCGAAAACCAACTAGCTCAATCAATCAACATCATTATTGTTCTTGTCGCAAGAGAATTTAATTATTGAATCAATCATATAACAACATAAGTTAAGGCGCGAGTGTAATCAACTTTATTTTATTTTCATCGCGCAAAAACAAACATCTATTTTATTTCAAGGCACGTGCTTAATCAATTACCTAATTCAACAATAAATCAACATTATTTCAAGGTGCATGCATGATCTAATTACTGAATTAAACATAAATCAACATCATTCAATGCATGCAATTAATATAATCACTTAGGAAATCATACATTGACATTGTTACAATGCGCGTGAGTAATATAAAGCGTAATCATTTATGCATCATCATTAGTCCATAACGCAAACGATCGAATTACTTAATCATCAGCATAATCCACGGCGCAAGGGAAATCAATCGCTCAATCATTTATTCATTAACATTTTTAGTGGTGCAAGAAGTAAACTACACACATGACCATCCATACATCACTTTTATATCATGGTGCAAAATAATTTTCAATTAAATTTTTATGGCGGAAAAGTAAACTACACACATGACCATCCATACATCGTTTTTATATCATGGCGCAAAGTAAGCAAGTTCACAACCCATCATGCATCATCATTAATTCAGACGTAATGAGCAACACATTTATAACATTATTATGAAGCATATCAAGGCCTTCCCAATCACGCATGCGAAGAATCCAGACATAAGTTCTCCCACGAGAAGGTACTAGTTCTATTACCATACACATACTAATCTTGTCGGAATTTAATCAATTCCTGGAAATTTAGGCTCACAAATTTATTTAATTCATTCATCTATCCATAATTTACAACAACAATTCATAATTGGCAAAGTGAGGAATGGTTCTAAAGATACATAACAATTGTGCTACGCATACCAACGTGATTACTTAATCTCTATCTTGGATTTCACAATGAACTCTTATCATAAATCCTAAGTGAATGTCTTGTATTAAATGGCAATGTTGATGTTACCACTTAGTGAGGTAGCCAAACTTAACAATTAGACACCATCCTAATACTAAGGTTTCAATGCCTTACAACCATCTAATCCCACTCTGAATTGTATCCTTAAGTTAAATTTAAAATCCTTAAATGACTAAAATGAATGAAATTTGATCTTTTACAAAAAGGGTTTTCTAGTTTAGTTGACCTTACAATTTCTGGAAGTACCACTCTCTAACCTTTCTTTAATCATAGATTTACTAATCAAGCGACTACGCTATGCTTCTCTCAGCAAGGAGCTTGACACAATGTTTATTAGTGATCAATTAAGAGTTGATACCTTTAATACAAACACCAGTCGAGGCCCAAGAAAGACCATCCAAATTTTAGATCAACCAAAATACTTACAATGGACCAATAATAATAATGTTTTAGAAGATTACTATTACATAATTTCAACTTTTGGGTATCATCTCGTTGAGATATTCAATTTGAAAAGTAAAAAAATATTTGGGCACACTTGACCAGAAATTCAATCCATCGCTATGTACCTCTTGTCCTTGGGAGTTTCCACGCTCGTAGAAGAAAATTGGGCGCAAGGCTCGAAATTGAGATGTATGGTTTCCACATTAGAGGTGGCAGCGAACTAGACTCTTATGACAGGTCTGCTCTCAAGCAGTGAATCGAATTTGAGAGGGAATATCTTGCAGAGAATTCAAGGAAGGCTGCGCAAGGAGAGGGTGCCTTGGCCAGCCAACTTCAGTCAAGGAAGCGAGTAATGGGAAGGTGTAGTAGCAGTCTCGAAATCTGTCAAAGAGCAGTGAAAGGGCGCACTAGACAACCCACCTCTCTGTCACGATAGGAGTAAACTGGAGTAAAATGCAGGTAGATTCCCCAACGCTGGGCAACCTTGTATAAATTAAAACGCATAGATAAATTAAAGGTAAAAGCACAGGTAGATTCACCAACGCTGGGCAATTTGCAAAAGTAAAACGTGCAGGTGGATTCACCAACGCTGGTTAGTTTGTAAAAGTGAAAATGCAAATATAAATTAAAGTAAAACGTCAGGGTTTTTTCCCCTACACGCACGGAATCTTCACCTGCCAAAGCACAGAAAAACAAGGTAAAACGCAAGGTGTTCTTTTCCAAACGGGTGTATTTCCATGCCAAAAATGATAGAATATAAGGTAAGACACAGGGAAACAAGTTACTGAGAAAATGTTAATACAACCCAAAAAACACAGATAATTCCATGGTATAACACATGGCTATTCCCCCAAAGCTGGAAAGCGTGAATACAACCCAAAAACGCAGAGAATTCCATGGTAAAATGCATGGCCATTCCCCAAAGATGACAAGGGTTAATACAACCCAAAAACGCAGAGAACTTATGTTAAAGCTGAGGGAGATTATAAATTTGATAGGTAACTCTAGCCACAAGAAAAATGCAGAGATAAAATGGGATTAAAGCAGAGATAAAATGTGATAAAATGCATAGCAGTTCTTATAACATAAATGCAAAGGAAAGATGGGTATGCTCTCAGGACCTCTTCCCAAAGGCAAGGTAAATCCATTTAGGACAAGCAATACAATAAGTAAGCAGACAGCAAGAATCACAAAACCAGAGAAAAGCAACCATCACAAGGTAAATGCCCAAGCGCATGGCCAATTATTTTTATAAACGCAGAGGTAATAAATCACATAGGATGCAAAAGGTTATAAAGTCGCAATTCGGTAGTCACATGGCTTCACAAGGCCATCGTCACATGGCTTCACAAGGCCATCAAACAATAGACTAATTCGAATTTTTATTATTCCATTTACAATCACAACTTCAGGGCAAGATTCAGCCTTACTATACAATTAGTTCAAGAATTACAACTTGAAATTTAAATACCGTAACCGTCGAAGATGGGCTTGATGACGATCCTTGGTGACTAGCATTCCCTTCCTTCGTCTGCTTGCTAGTTGTTGAGACTTCACCGGTACCTCCCAACCAATGCTAGGGGTACTCTTCTTCCCCCTTATCCCCTCGAGCCGCAAAGGGGTCACGCACACACACAACCAGGAATCATCTAGCGTCGCAAGGTAGATCCACCACTGTCTCTCAAGATGGGTATCCAAACTCTCACAAGTAAAACCAGTCAAAAATTTTGCAGCATAACATTATTCATAACTAGTGTGTTCAATTACTCCTCTCAACCATGTGTTTTATAGAATTTCCTTAGTGACACATTGTCATTTGCACATTTAATTCATTTTTTTAAATAATTAATTAGGAATTATTCCCCCCATACACTTGTCACCCTTTCTCTTAGTTGCATAAGTAAATCCACAATTTATTTTAATTAAAAGTCAATTTCTCTCATCCATCCTAAAAGCACTCCTAAAATCACTCCTAGTTGTCCCTTTATTCTCTTTATTACTAATTAATGATTGACACATTTCTAAAACTGAGTTGAGTTAAAATAGAATTGTTCTAGTTAGACTATTGTTAACTAGACTCTAGATACCTTTCTATGCTTACACATTATTTTATGCGTTATTCATTTCTTATTTTAAATTCTAATTTGGTAAAAAATTGCACGTGTATTAAATCATTCCTTTAGATTTATTTTATTTTCCTGATTTCTTAAATTGATTTATTTCATCCCCACATTATTTAATTTATAAATTAGTTTTTTTTGTCTTCTCACTAACTTAGACTTAAGCTTAATTAAATTTTTATTTGCAAAGGCTTAGACCCTTAGGGATTATGTTTAACAAAATCACTCATTAATTAATCAATTAATTAATTCAGGAATCCTCAAGATTTTACTCAAATTTTTCTAGGCCACCTAGATTCATTGACTCACCTTTTTTTAATTTTGCGACGTTCCCTTCAAGATGCACTCCATGCTCCAAGGGTTCCACTCGCCTTTGATTCAAATTTTAATTACACGACGTGCCCTTCAAGATGCACTTTGTGCTCCAAGGGTGCCACTCGTCTTTGACTGGTTTTGGTAGTTGTCCAACCCTTTAAATCAATGTTTCATTCAGGCGACCTTGTGAGAGACTAAGGGATTCTAAGGAATAAGGACCTTGCCTTATTGCGTGCCCCTTAGAATCTTCATGAGTGATTGTCTCAGTCTGCCCTCACGTCATCGTGGATCTCTCGAACTAGGTAATCGTTAAACTACAATTCGAGCCACAACGAGAGTGATAATAGGATGTGTCAAGGATGTTGTCGCACCTTTACCCCAATATTTGGTTTATGTTCATACCTCATTTACTCCTTATGTGATTCATATTAGCAAGCAATCGTCAGCCTACATCCATCAACGAAACACTGTCAATGATCCATAAACAACATCACAATATAATCGATCATATGTCACATATGAATAAATGAAATACTCAAACCAATACAATCCACTCCCTGACTCGATCCAAAGTCCAAGGAGGTCCAGTGATGCCATCGACATCCTCAATCTGTCAAGTGTCCTACACACTCAGGGGAAAATCGTCAATAGCATCTGTCAATACATAAATACCAAACCGCATAAATCATAATCCATCAGCATCATCATAAGAATCCATCAGCATAACATATAACCATATACTATAACTGGATCATTTGCACGCAAGTGTCCTCAAAGAATAAGTCAATATCATGTGATCGCAAGAGAGGGATGTTACAGATAATAAAATTTATGAGACACCAGAATGAGTAAAGAGGATTTAATAATCTCTTACCAATTAGGGATGACACACACCAACCAACTGCAATCCAGTGACATTATGAATTCCCTAGCTCTCAAGTTCCATCGTCAACAACATAAGGTTCAGGACAATCAAAATTCCATACTATAACTCAAGGAACTCTCAAAAGATACGGGAGGCTCCTGTAAAACCTTAAAATATCTTAGGATGAACGTAGAGAAGAGAAAAAAAACTGAGAAGTGTGAAATGAGCCAAGTTAGTGAGAGGTTGGAAGGTTTAAGGATCCGACAAGAAATCCCTAAAACCTGTAAGAGATATGACTCTACACGTATACCTCCTTAGGACAGTTGTCGAGAAAATATCCTCAAGATAGTAACCCCCACAGGTGATGCATGCAGATGGTTACATGATAAATACACTGTATGATACACTATTTAACGAAGGAAAGTTGGCAAGAAATTAAATTAAGAAACTATATTAATAAGAGTTTAGCTCATCATAAAACTATACAATAAATCCACTTACATATGAGTCGTCCTTCGTTTGCCAAGTGTTATAGCTTGGATGACACAAATGAAACCTATCAATATATGTTGTACATTTAAACCCTTTAATATATGTTATACATTGGACAATACAATGAAATGGTCTTTTATATATATATATATATATCAGTTGAAATTTAATGAAATTTGTTTTATATATGAGATACTTTAACAAGGTTAATATAATACCAAACTTTATACGTCGAATTACATGGATGCATATAAGGTATGATGCGATTAAAAGTTATGATAACAATGATATAGAGCCGAGTGGGAAAGTATATCCATAAGGGGGATAAAACAAACAAATAACCCTCGTGAGACCTTTATACATGGAGTCAATCATGTCCTCAAATTGTAACGACTATAAATATAACAAATAGAATATGAAGCTTAGTAAATTCAAACATATATAGGTTATCAAGTACCCAGTCTTAGTGGAATAACACTTGGATAACTTTTAGAACTATATTTTTAAGTATCGAGTTGTTCAACTAAGTATAGTATGGGATACTATAATAGGTGACGAGAAGTTATGAAGGGATTTCTGGAAATCAATTAGTCTCTATGGTTTTCTTGTTATAACAAAACAATGAAAGAATAGTGAGACTACCATATGATAAATAAAGCATAATGTACTTATATGTGATAATTATAATGATGAGAAGTAAATAGATTATTATGGTTGAATATATATATATATATAATTGGAATGGAAATTAAAGTGTGTGACACTCTGACCATAGGAGTGCTCATTGGTTTCCAGACTTCCATTTGGAATTTCTTGAGCATTTCTTTGACATATTTACTTTGGCATATGAATATTCATTTTTCTGTTTGAGTAACTTGTAAACCTAAGAAGAAAGTTAGTTCACCTATCATAGGCATCTCAAACTCTTTCTACATTTCTGTGGAAAAGGATTTTCTTAGTATAGTCATATTACTTCCAAATATTATATCATCCACATATACCACTACAACAATCATATTCTGTTCTTAAATTTTGATATATATATATATATATATTACTATCAACAGTTCCTCTCTTATATACTTATTGTTTTAGATATTGATAAAGTCTTGAGAACCATTCTCTAGGGGCATGTTTAAGACCATATAGAGCCTTCTTTAATTTGCATACATAGTCTGGTTTTTCTGTTAACCTAAACCCTTCAGGTTTTTTTTATGTTGACTTCTTCTTCTAAGGTTCCATTCAGGAATGCTGACTTGACATCCATCTTATAAATTTTGAAGTTTTTGAAACATGCAAATGCTAAAAAAATTATGATGGCTTATAATCTTTCTACTAGGAAAAAGGTTTCTCCAAAGTCAATTCATTCCATTTGGGCATATCCCTTGCATACTAGTCTCGCTTTATTTTTATGATATGTCCATTTTCTTTGAGTTTATTTTTGAATATCCATTTGGTTCCTACCACATTTTTATCTTTAGTTCTTGGAACCAGTTCCCAAGTCATACTTTTCTTTATTTTATCAAGTTCCTAATTCATTTCTTTTATCCTTTTGATTAATTGGGTTGGTTTTCATTGATGTCAACTCTTGAGAAAAGTCTGGTAGCAAATTATGGTAGCACAAAGTTATGAGTAATGCACCCAAGTTTTTTTTATGTATAATGGTATGAGTTTTAATGTATTTGTAGGTAATACTATTCTATATGGATATGACATGTCATGCCATTTCCGGTGGTATGTGGAACGTTGCATAACTTCTCACGGTTAGAGAGTTATGGCCATGTGAAGTTGGAGAACCCTCATGAATTATCTAGAAGCCCCTAAAAGGTCAAGTAATCAAAGTGGTTGCAAAGAAGAAATTATTTAAATAATAAAGTGGTTGCAATAAGAAGTGGTGAGTACTATTTATGGATAAGTCAAAGTGGTTGCAAAATAAATTATTTAAATAATAAAGTTAGTGGAGAACTTACTATTTGTGGAAAGTGGTTTAGCCCTAAAATAAGAAAAGTGGGTTAAGTTGGTTAAAAGGTAACCCATTGAGGAAGCTACATGGAAGTATAAATAAGAGGTAAGGGTCTCTCATTTTTATTATTGAGAACATTGAATATCTATTATTGTGTAAGGACTATTGCAAGTACTCATTGATATATCTGGAGTTGCGAAAGTTTGAGGTAGCACGAAGGGTTGACGACAAAAGATTATGAATTATAGATAATACTAAAAAAACCCTAAGTTCTGAGGTGTACACAGGCTAACAGTACAACATAGGGTGTACATACATGGGCTACCAGTATAACATAGCGCTTACGCACGCAGGTTGTCAGTATAACAGGACGCGTACGTGAGGGAAAAGCCCTGGAAATTTGAGGAGATTAATAAGCCAAGGTTCTAGATTCTGATAACAAGCTCCCAGGAAGGTCTTCAATGATCAGATACATCAGATCTATCCATTGGTTCAAAAGGTATGTCTTATTTCTATGAGTAGTTGGATTTTGATGTGTGCATGAGAAATGGTTATGGAGATTTGAGGATTCTCCCTGTTAGCAATCAAAAACGCATCGCTATTTTGATTGCATTTCTATCAATTCTTCATATGTTTTATCGTCTTCTTGATACTCTTGGTCAGTATCAAAACCTTCTCAGTGCTCATTAAGCTCCTGTCTGATTACTCTGCTCATAAATCCTTTGTTAGCATGCCTCCGGACCTGCAATACATGATACAAATAAGGTCATTTATTTCTTTTCATGTYTATGTTATAAGAGAATATAAAACATAAAAAATGTATCATCATTTTTTATTGTTATGTTTATTATTTCATAGTATGAAAAAGAAATATATATGTTATATATGCAAGGTTCTAAGCTTGTTTATCAAGTGTATTCGATCCCAAGCCTAGCACACAGTCCTAGCATCCAGCGCACCAAGCTATGAGGCAATTACACCATATGTCAAGGCAAAATACAAGTACTTAACAACTCGAATCCATGCAAATCTACCACGAGGAAAACGATAGGTGCTCTGTCATCGCATGCAATCAGGAAGGATAAAAATAGGTTGCTTCTGTCAAGATTATTTGCATTAAACAGACCGGGCAATCAGGAGGTTATGGTTTTGTGGATTTTGTAAGCCATGCGGGAGCTGAAAGGGCCCTGCAAAATTTGAATGGTGCACAAATGCCCAATATTCAACATTTTTACAGGTTAAATTGGGCAATATTTGGTATTGGAGAAAAGCGTCCTGAGATGCGACCTGATCATCCTATATTTGTGGGAGATTTGTCAGCTGATATTGTTGCAAGAGACATTCTGATCTAGATATCAAACTGTAAAAGGAGTCAAGGTTGTAACTGATAGGGTTACAGGTCGTTCAAAAGGATACGGGTTTGTAAGACACATCATTATTGTTGGATGGTTCGAGAATCATCTCCACAGCTTAGAAATTATCATGTATATTGAAGCCAAAACCCAAACAGAAATACAAATAGTCCAGAGAGACTAATCTAGAAATGACAGAACTGTTAATGCGTTTA
Organism: Picea sitchensis; assembly: GCA_010110895.2. NCBI lineage: Eukaryota > Viridiplantae > Streptophyta > Pinopsida > Pinales > Pinaceae > Picea > Picea sitchensis. Next base: position 8,367 of record SNQJ01S0148253.1, on the reverse strand, counting down.
TTTCAATCTCAGACTTCTCGCTTCTTAATCTCCCTGATGAGTTCAAGAGTTCATTTGATTTCATAGATGGGTATGCCAAACCAGTGAAAGGAAGGAAAATTAATTGGATGAAAG
>SNQJ01S0148252.1:11584-23609 GCA_010110895.2 Picea sitchensis | reverse complement strand
AGAAGTTGGACATGCTAGAATGTAATACCTGAAAAGTGGAAATGCGAAGATCAGTGTTTGTCTATAGATTTCTACTCAAAAAAGGAATAACTGGATTGATAAAGAAAGGACTATCACTATACACTTACAGGGATGGTACGTATAAGTAATTTTTGTGTTTGGTTGGTCATGCCTTTCCCTGCTGGTTTTTGTGGGCAACCCTCTTCAATACCTGGATTGATACACAGAGGATTTATGCATTTGCCTGTTGGATTTCGTGGCTGATCCACTTCAAGTTCTCTTCAATATAGCTTCTCAAGGGGGCAACGTTGATGTCATTGTGGATTCGAATGTTGAAAACTTCATTTTCTAATTTGCTTTGATCAATTGAAAGTTTACACAGACCTTCATGAATGCCTCCATTCTGAAGCGAATACTCGACTAGCCAGTTGTCCACCTCTTCTTCATCATATTCAACAATTATGTAAAACGTTTCTAAATACAAGGCCTTCAAATTATCAACTTGTTGATCAAAATATTGCTTGGTTAACGTCAGCAAGTTGAGGATTAAGTTGGGGTCTTGGAAGTCGTTTGTCTTTCCTGCTAAGTCTATTTTGGTGAGCTTTGTGAATAATGTTTCTTTCTTTGATATTGCTCTCTCACACGATTGCACAATTAGGTACAGGTTCTTCACTTTCTGTTTCCAGCATGCTTCTCATTGAGTGATCCTTTTTGTGGATGGGAGATCATGTTGTCTTCTTCTCGTCTCTGGCATGTTGTTGACATGAAAGGCAAAAGGGATGACCGAGTGCACATAGAAAGTTTCTTCATTCTTTAAATCCGTATGCAACAGTAGGAGCAAGTTATGTGCCCTGCTCCCCAGGGAATCCATATTCTGTGATGTTTCCCATGCCTTGGAAATCATTTCTATTCTTTTGTTGATATGTTTCTCGACATATCATCTACAGGGTGCAAGGAAGCTCGAGGATCATTTTAGATTTTTTGCAGGGGTGCACGTAGTCGCAGGTATGGATATTTCCAAGGAACTTCCAAGCAATGGCATAGGAAACAAAGCTTCCTCTAATTCCTTAATCCAGTTCTTTAGTCTGGCATTTTCGGCTTCAATGACTCCAATGGAATCATGAAGAGAATATATGGTTGCCCTGTGAAGTTCAGAGATTTTGGATGCGTGCATATTGGCAAGGTCAAGTTCTGAACGATGTTTTCTTTTCTTATTTTTTACATCTCTTTTTTCAATGATTATTTTTTTTTATTCAGTTTCAAAAACAACGCTCTCGAATACGAATGATTCATCTTCGTAAAAAATTTCGGTACCAACCATGTCCATTGAGAAGGCATGATGAATTGTGTGTGCGGGATGATCAAGGTTGCAGAATATGCTTTCCAAATTAGCGTCAAGATGAATGTTTTGACGGTAAATTTTGGGCTACTCTGCCTCCCCTACAATTCTTTTTCCATTATTCTACATGGGAATCTCTTGAGGAAGATGTTCACTGTATCTCTACAAAACTGTTGTGGAGTTGCTGGTAGTAGTTTATCAAAAGGTTGGCTATCTCCAAACGATGTTTGAAATGAAGAAATGGAGGGGACAATATAACTCCCCGCAAACATTGCTTCAATGCGTGCGAATGGAAAATCTCCTCATTAATGACAATATCTATGCATGTTGTATGGTGACCTGTTAGAAGTAAAGCGTAGTTATTGCAAACTTAGAAGTGCGAAGGTGAGGGTTACGACCAACAACATTTAAGGATATGATGCAATCGTGCTCGCAAGCACGTCCGCTCACAGGATCTTTCCTTCTGCCACGGCCCGAAGAACTGTAATGCTCTTCTATTTCCCTGTCGGGAAATCTGCACCCACAGCAATCCTTGTGGGATCCCCCTTTTTATTTATCGGGAGATCGGACTTCGCAACTTGGCGAGGTCAGTGGTCGGTCGTTTGTTCCACGAATCCCCGAAACCCGATGCCAGTCAACGCTGACCTTTCCTTTACCTTTCGGGACTTTCTCTATCGCGAATTCGGTACTCGCGATGTCAAAGGAACTTGCTTCCCCGACTCCCGAATCCCGATATGCCGATTCTCCGATACACTCACACGGTTGACTATTCAACGGTCCTTCCACTTCATCGACGTTTCGGACTTCGCAATATCACGAATCCTAACACCAAAGTTTTCAGAACTTTCCTTTCCACAAACTCCAAAACGGTGTGCCACTTGTCCTCCACGATTAACTCTCCTGGCCCCACATTGTCCTTTGGCTGTCGGGATATCGCGTTTCGCGATTTCATGATTTTTGATGCACTTTCATCGGGATTTCCAACCAAAAAACCCCGAAATGTTACGCCACCTGTCCGCTCGTTGACCCTTCAGTGGCCCACACGATCCTTTGACCTTCGGGATATCGTGTTTCGCGATTTCGTGATTCCTGGTGCAATGTTTTCGAGATTTCCAACACCAAAACCCCGATATGGAATTCCACGCATAAATCCAATGGCCCTCGCTGCCTTGGATTCAATGGCTCTCTCCCTCCTGAGCTTAGACCCTCTGGGAATACCTGTCGTATCTCTCCTGCTCTTCCTCGAGATCCAATGGCTCACGGGATTTCGCGAATCCTCCTATGAGAATTCTGACTGTCTGTTTCTCTTGATTATTTCTTGCAATGACCAAGTGTTCCTCCATGGAACTCGTCCACCTGCGCACAACTTACGATGCCTTCCTAAACTACTTCCGGTCGCAACTTCCCTTGCGCTATCCTTCAATGGATTTGAAGGTCTTATCCTTCCTAAGCTTTTCCATGGCTTTCAAATCTCCTGAAGAGAAAACCTTTGCACGCACTCCTTGCGGCAACCTTCAAACACTTCCAAGTATTGAAGTCCTTCGACTCTGCGCACTCCTGCAGCAGCAGTCTTTCAAATGATTTTCTCAGATTCACAACTCTGAGACTTTCACTGGCCTACGCACTCCTTGCATGGCTACTATATCCCAGTGCACTTCTGGGTGAATGAGAACAAAAGTTAAACTATCTAAGCCTTTTGTCAACGCACTCCTTGCGGACAACTTCAACTGCACTCCTTGCAGGAACCTTGGCTCAGACAGAAAAACAATTGAAACTCATTCCACTTCCTTTCAGACTTCAATCTCAACACATGAAATCATATACACAGCATATAAAGCAAATGCATAATAGGAAGCAAACATTCATGATCATATCACTTAACAACAATACATAGAGAACAAACACAAAGCCATGAATTTGAATCAACCTCTTTCTATTAATCCAAATATTTGTACATGGGTGTTCTTACACAACTCTCTGCTCTTCTTATATGCTCTTCCATCATGCTCAATAATGTTACAATGCACAATGAGGGTGTCTATATCCCGTTTCCCTCTTGCTCTCTAAAACTGTCTAATCTAGAATTGAATTCTACCTACTTACATTTAATACTTTAAATGCCTTCTAACTACTAAGGATGAGATCGAATGGCTCAAGGTCAAATTACATTATACAAAGGCACTCCTTCTTAATTCTTTCATTTAAGATTGCACATCAACTTCAAGGTGATTTCAAAAAAAATTGTTGGCGCTCTTCCCGTTGTCTTTGACTTCCGCGTTGGCTCGCTTGATGTTGGCGATGCTCCTGCATCATACTCCCTTGCTTGAAAATTTTCATGGGCTCCTGTCCATGAGCTCACACACAGTCTGTCCATGCTTCTGTATCTCTGCTTCGGTCTCCCAGCTGGCATCTTCCTCTGGATGTTTCTTCCATTTGACCAGATACTCAAAGTATTCTTTCCTTCTGGTCTTCTTTCCCACTCTCTTGTCCAGTATGCACTCCATCTGCGGCTTTTCCGCAACTGGCATCTGCTTTTGCCACTGCACCTCTGGTTGTTCACTTTCTGCTCCTACTTCCTCAGGTTTATATGGGTACAAATCTGAGACATTGAATATCGGAGAAATTTCGATCCCATCGGGTAATTCAATCTCATAAGCATTTGTCCCCAATTTTCTCAAGACCTTGCATGGCCTGATTTTCTTCATCTTCAGCTTATTGTATGTTCCTCTCGGGAACCTTTCCTTCCTCAAATGTGCGAGAATTAAGTCACCAACTTCGAACTGAAGTTGTCTCTTGTGCTGATCTTCTCTCCTCTTATACTCCTGACTTGAATTCTGCAATTGGTCTTTCACCTGGCTGTGAAGTCCCTTCATCACTTCTGTGAATTCTTCTGCACTAGCGCTCCTAGTCGCAGACTGTTCTGAATCCCTTAGTTCAGAAATTCCTCTTGGTTGCATGCCATAAACAATCTGAAATGGACTCTGGCCTGTGCTTCTATTTACTGATTCATTATATGCAAACTCTGCCTGTGGTAATATATTGTCCCACTGGCTGTGGTGCTTTGCCACCAAGCTCTTCAGTAAGTCTCCCAGACTTCTGTTCACCAAGTTTGTCTGTCCATCCGTCTGAGGATGATAAGCAGAACTAAACAACAAGTTAGTCCCTAGATTCTTCCACAATGTCCTCCAAAAGTGTCCCACAAACTTCGTATCTCGATCTGAAACTATGCTCCTTGGCAAGCCGTGAACTCGAATGACTTCTTTGAAAAACAGGTTCACAATGTGAGTTGCGTCACTGGTTTTCTGACATGGGATGAAGTGTGCCATCTTGGAAAATCTATCCACCACCACAAAGATTGAATCACAACCTCTTTGTGTTCTTGGCAACCCCAATACAAAATCCATGCTAATTTCATCCCACGGACTCTCACGTATGGGCAATGGTTGATAAAAACCCGCATTTTGCTTCCTTCCCTTAGAATGCTGGCAAATCCTGCAGCTGTCCACAAATATATTGACCTCTGATCGCATCCCTGGCCAAAAGTATGACTCGCTCAACTTTATGAATGTCTTATCATGACCGAAGTGTCCGACCAATCCTCCACTGTGTTTCTCTTTCAGCAGATTCTCCCTCATGGAGCAATTCGGAATACATAATTGATTGCCCTTAAACAACAATCCTTCCTAGATCATGTATTCGGCCCATTTGTTGCTATCTCTGAGAACTAGATTCTCAGCTGCTTCATACTCTTCCTTAAAGTCTAGATCATCTGCATACATGTCCCTAAGATCATCAAAACCCAATGTTTTGACTTTGAATTCCTGCAACAGCAAACACTTCCTGCTCAAAGCATCAGCAACTTTGTTAGCAGTACCAGAAATATGTTTAATCACAAATGTAAAATTCTGCATGTATTCAACCCACTTAACATGCCTCTAATTCAACTTTTCCTGTTGAGTCACAAACTATAATGCATGGTTATAACTATACAAAACAAATTCCTTCGGAATCAAATAGTGCCTCCACTTTTTCAATGCCTGGATGATAGCATAGAACTCCTTATCATATGTGGAGTACTTCACTTTTGATTCATTCAGCTTCTCACTGAAGTATGCAATCGGCCTGTCTTCCTGACTCAAGACTGCCCCTATTGAAAATCCACTTGCATCGCATTTCACCTGAAATGTCTTTTGGAAATCCAGCAACACCAAAATTGGTTGTTCCGTGATCTTCCGTTTCAACAAATTGAAACTCTTCTCAGCCTCTTTAGTCCAGTGAAAAGATTTATGTCTTTTCTTCACTGTATCCATCATTGTTTCACTAATTCCACTGAAATTCCTGATGAACTTTCGGTAGAAACTAGCCAATCCATGAAAACTTTTCACCTCAAATATATTCTTCGGTGATGGCCAATTCTTGATTACCTCTACCTTATCCGGATCCATCCTCAATTTATCTGCAGAAATAAAAAATCCCAGATAAACAAGCTCTGTCTTCATGAATGAGGATTTCTTTATGTTTATCAACAGCTTCTCCTACTGTAGCCTCTTCATCACTGTAGCCAAATACTTCAGATGTTCAGCCACTGTCTTACTGAAAATCAGTATGTCATCCAAATACACAATGACAAATTTCTCGATGAACTCCCTCAGGACTTCATTCATCAACCTCATAAAGGTACTCGACGCATTTGTCAAGCCAAATGGCATAACAAGCCATTCATACAGCCCTTCACTTGTTTTGAATGTTGTCTTCCACTCATCACCTTCTCTCATGTGAATCTGATGATATCCACTTTTCAAATCAATCTTTGAAAAGTATCTTGCTCCACTCAAGCAATCCATCAGATCATCCATCCTTGGCAATGGAAATCTGTCCTGATTGTTATCTTATTGATGGCTCTTGAATCAGTACACATCCTCCAACCTCCGTCTTTCTTTGGACTGAGTACTGTTGGAACAGCACACAGACTCAAGCTTTCTCTGACCAACCCTTTGTCCAACAAATCCTGGACTTGTCTTCTGACCTCCTCATTTTCTTGCGGCGTCAATCTGTACGCGGATTTGTTTGGTAAACTGGCTCTTGGTATGAGATCAATATGATGACTCACACTTCTAATCGGTGGCAACGAACGAAGTAGGTCATCCACTACTATGTCAGCAAACTCTTCCAGCAGTTCCTGAATCTCTTCTGGTAAATCATCTACCCTTGTGTTGGTTAAAACAATTTTTTGTTTCCTAACCACAAAGAATTGCGGTTCTTTTTTCTTCTTCACCTCAATAAGAAGTTCCTTCCCACTCATGAGAAGTACAGTATTACTTACTTCTGACTTCACTTCTTTATCCTTGATTGGAAGCAACATATGAGTTCTCCCATTATTTTCTAAGGTATATGTATTCATCCTCCCATCATGAATCACATTCCTGTCATATTGCCACGGTCTACCCAGCAATAGAAGACAAACATCCATGGGAATAACATCACACAAGACCTTATCATTATATCCTCCTATATTAAATTCAACTAAACATTGTTTAGTGACATTTACATGATGCCCTTTTTGTAGCCATGAAACTTTATATGGACTTGGATGTTCAATCGTCTCCAACTCCAGCTTCTCTACCATCTCGGTTGAAACGAGATTATCTGTGCTACCGCTGTCCACAATGACTTGGCATACCCTATCCTTGGTCTTGCAAGCAGTCCAAAAAAGTCTGGTTCTTTGGACTGAACTCTCTACCTCCTTCTCTGGTGTTAAGAGAACTTTTCGCATCATCAGCGACCTTCCGCCTTCTGCGTCTTCTGCTTCAACATCTCGCCTCTGTGCCTCGATGATGTGAGTTTCTCCTCCATCTTTCCTTTTATCAGGACACTCATAAGACTTGTGCCCGTTCTTTCCACATGTGAAGCATGTTATTACTCCACCTCTTCCTCCTCCTCTACCTCTGGTACGAGGAAACATATTATTATTAGCATACCCTCCTCTCTGCTCAATATGTTTTCCTCTCTACTCAGTGTATTTCCCTCGCTGTGAACTTCCACCTCTCTCAATTCGAGTCTGAGGTTTCTTCCAGTCTTCCTTGGGATTCTGATATTTTTCCTGGGCAACTGACTTGCATCTGGGCTGACTTCTGCCTCGGCCTCTCTGACCTTGCTTTCGGCTCAGCTTCTCTTTAGCTTTCAAAGCCATTTGATAAGCATCTTCCACCATTCGGATGGTTACCATGCTCATCTCATCCTGAATGTCATATCTCAGACCATTCATATATCTGGCAACTTTTTCATCATCGCTTTCCCAATGACCTGCTCTGATGTTCAGTCTATAGAATTCCTCCATGTATTCTTTCACTGTCATCAATTTCTGTCTCGGGTTCTGCATTCTCCTGAACAGAGTTATTTGATAATCCCTGGGGATGAATTTTTCTTTCATCTTTGCAATCATCCTGTCCCAACTTTTGATTTTCTGCTTGCCCTTGCAACGTCTGTCAGCTTGTAGTTCATCCCACCACAATGTTGCATGTCCTTTCAATCTCGTGACAGCATGCCCGACCTTCTTGTCCTCTTCGACATATTCATAGTCAAAGTATGTGTCTAGAGCTCTAATCCAATCTAGAAGCTCCTCTGCATCCAAGTTTCCCTCATAGACTGGAATGTCCATCTTCGCCCTTGCACCCATCCTTGAAATAGCTTTGATCAAACACTCATTTGCTGCATCTTCGGCTGCAACTTCCTCTTCTTCATGTCCAGTATCATCTTCATTTTCAGACTCACTGATATCTCCTACATCAACTGTGCACCTCTGCCTTATCTCCATGTCCACAAGTCTAGCACGTATGTTATGCAGATCTCTTTCTACTTCTGGATTCTACACTTGCCTACCCCTTCCTCTGGACATCTCCCTTTCCTCTTCCGTATCGGGTGATTGTCTATCTCTTCTCCTCGGCGGCATGGTGAACTCTCCTTTTCCCTGCTATAGAAATCAAAGAAACTTTTTGCGCTCTGATACCACTTGATGCAGTCGCGCTCGCAAGAACGTCCACTCACAGGATCTTTCCTTCTGCCACGGCCCGAAGAACTGTAACGCTCTTCTATTTCCCTGTCGGGAAATCTGCACCCACAGCAATCCTCGTGGGATCCCCCTTTTTATTTATCGGGAGATCAGACTTCGTGACTTGGCGAGGTCAGTGGTCGGGCGTTTGTTCCACGAATCCCCGAAACCCGATGCCAGTCAATGTTGACCTTTCCTTTACCTTTTGGGACTTTCTCTATCGCGAATTCGGTACTCGCGATGTCAAAGGAACTTGCTTCCCTGACTCCCGAATCCCGATATGTCGATTCTCTGATACACTCGCACGGTTGACTATTCAACAGTCCTTCCACTTCATCGGCGTTTCGGACTTCGCAATATCACGAATCCTAACACCAAAGTTTTCAGAACTTTCCTTTCCACAAACTCCGAAATGGTGTGCCACCTGTCCTCCACGCTTAACTCTCCTGGCCCCACATTGTCCTTTGGCTGTCGGGATATCGTGTTTCGCGATTTCACAATTTCTGATGCACTGTCATCAGGATTTCCAACCACAAAACCCCGAAATGTTACGCCACCTGTCCGCTCGTTGACCCTTCAGTGGCCCACACGATCCTTTGACCTTCGGGATATCGCGTTTCACGATTTCGCGATTCCTGGTGCAATGTTTTTGGGATTTCCAACACCAAAACCCCGATATGAAATTCCACGCGTAAATCCAACGGCCCTCGCTGCCTTGGATTCAACGGATCTCTCCCTCCTGAGCTTAGAGCCTCCGGGAATACCTGCCATATCTCCCCTGCTCTTCCTCGAGATCCAACGGCTCATGGGATTTCGTGAATCCTCCTCGGAGAATTCTGACCGTCCGTTTCTCTTGATGATTTCCTGCAATGACCAAGTGTTCCTCCACGGAACTCGTCCACCTACGCGCAACTTACGACGCCTTCCTGAACTACTTCCGGTCGTAACTTCCCTTGCGCTATCCTTCAACGAATTTGAAGGTCTTATCCTTCCTGAGCTTTTCCACGACTTTCAAATCTCCTGAAGAGAAAACCTTTGCACGCACTCCTTGCGGCAACCTTCAAACACTTCCAAGTATTGAAGTCCTTCGACTCTGCGCACTCCTGCAGCAGCAGTCTTTCAAATTCTTTACTCAGATTCACAACTCTGAGACTTTCACTAGCCTGCGCACTCCTTGCACGGCTACTATATCCCAGTGCACTTCTGGGTGAATGAGAAACTTCAACTGCACTCCTTGCAGGAACCTTGGCTCAGACAGAGAAACAATTGAAACTCATTCCACTTCCTTTCAGACTTCAATCTCAACACATGAAATCATATACACAGCATATAAATCAAATGCATAACAGGAAGCAAACATTCATGAGCATATCACTTAACATCAATACATAGAGAACAAACACAAAACCATGAATTTGAATCAACCTCTTTTTATTAATCCAAATATCTGTACATGGGTGTTCTTACACAACTCTCTGCTCTTCTTCTATGCTCTTCCATCATCCTCAATAATGTTACAATGCACAATGAGGGTGTCTATATCCCGTTTCCCTCTTGCGTTGTAAAACTGTCTAATCTAGAATTGAATTCTACCTACTTACATTTAATAATTTAAATGCCTTCTACCTACTAAGGACGAGATCGAATGGCTCAAGGTCTGATTACATTATACAAAGGCGCTCCTTCTTAATTGTTTCATTTAATATTGCGCATCAACTTCAAGGTGATTTCAAAAATTTGTGCTGGCGCTCTTCCAGCTGTCTTTGACTTCTGCGTTGGCTCGCTTGATGTTGGTGATGCTCCTGCATCAGGATAGGAGGTTTCGTGAACGAACCAAGCTAGCGACGTGCGAATGACATTGCATGGTATTTGAAATTAAGACTGGGAAGCGATTGGAGGTTTCGTGAAGGAAGCAAGCTGTCAAAACTTCTCGAGCCTTGCATGCATCAATGACAGCTTAGATGGTAGTTGCACGATAACATGTTAGCATTAAATATTTCGAAAGAAGACATATATACACAAATATATATATAAACAGTATTTTTTATCATGCACACGTGCGAAGGTAACAACCACAGGGAAGAGCAAGCAAGGAAGGAATGGCCAAGTCTAAAAGTGCATGGTTCGGGATCACGGGTTCTCGGGCGGGCGGGTTCAAAAGAAGGCCTCTATTTTTCGGTGTTCTACAAGTAGCACACAAAGTTTCGCGATATACAAATTGAGAAGCGGCCTTGCAAGCTGGCCGAGATTTGATAGAGCATCTACAGTTTCTAGATCGCGGGTTCTCGAGCTGGAGGGGTAAAAAACGACGCTCTATTGTTCGATGTCTTGCAAATATATTATGATAATAAATTGAGAAGCGGATTTGTGAGGTGGCCGGCTCAACATTCTACTCCAGGGCTGGTGGGCTCCCACAAACAAGCAATACATATTTGCGTGTTGTACATTGGGTCGATTTCCACCATATAGAAATTGGGTTCTCAGGCTAGCGAGTTCAAAATTGCCTAAGCAAAGAAAAGGGCTCCGTCCGACTCCCACTGCACATTTCATAATTCATGTGCAACACCAAGTCTGTGATTACCAGATCAGTGTGTGTAGAAACAAGGAAAAACTAAATATCTTCCTTTATAAAGTATGGACATGAGATTTTATAGATCGTGTACCGATATCGCATTCCATACTTGTGGGTTCTCAGACGGGAGGGGTCAAAAAACAGGCCTCTATTTTTCCATGTTTTACAAATAGCACATACAGTTTCGCGATATACAAATTGACAAGCGGACTTGCTGGGTGGCTGAGAATTTATAGAGCATGTACAGTTGGTGCATCGTACGTTGTCGGGTTGGCAGGGTTAGAAATGGGTCTCTATTGTTTGGTTCCCTACAAATTTCTTATGATGCACATATCCCTTATTCCATACTTAGCCACTTATTTGGATCACGCACTTGCAAGCTGCACACTATGCCTCTAATGTTTCGTGTCCTGCAAATAGCAATTATAGTTGGGTGATACACATATTGATAAATGGACTTGCGGGTTGGATGTCTCAACATTGTAGTTCTGCTGGATGGAGGACATGCAGCGTAGTGGCTTCTTGGCGCAAGAAAAAAAAAAAACATACCTGCAAACAAGTTTGACAAATTCAGAGAAAATAAAGGAAAAATTGTTTACTATGGAACACGGGTAGAAAAAGGATGCACCTTTGCATTGATTCGTGTACATCTCTGGGTAGGAGTTCTTCCCGCCTTCTAGTTTTCCTTTCTGTTTCTATCAACAAAAGTACAAAACAAAAGGGATATGAACATAAGCTCAGATGTTAAGAAAAAGGCAACTACTATGTACATCTATACAAAAAAAAAATGAATAAGATGAATAGAGTCACAATAGGTTTTTTGAGGATGTACCTTATTTTTTCTTTTTTTGCACAATTTATATTTTATAATTAGAGTAGAAGACTGTCGGTATGCTCACCAGAACACTATGTGTATAAATCAAGGATACAGATATGCTTTGAAACATAGAAATATGAGTTTGCAATAAGTTTGATGTATATGTCATAATTCAAGTGCAATACCAATTGTATCGTGATCAAACCAATATGTGTCTAAGACAAACATACTGTATTGAGAAATGGGCAC
>SNQJ01S0148252.1:0-11534 GCA_010110895.2 Picea sitchensis | reverse complement strand
TGGGTTGTGTTGTTCAGAAGAAACCGCAGACTGTATTTGCACATGTAGTTTTGCAATTCTTTTGTTCTGCCAGTATTTTGTAGCATGTCAATATTGAAGTCTCCTACAAGTACAATGGATCCGTTCAGATGGAAACTGTCCAATGCATTGGAAATAACATTTACTATGTTGGATAATGTTGCATGGGGAGCAGCATACAGATTTAGTATTGCAACTTCTGTTCCATGGGAAAAAAAATTGGCAAGCACCAGTTCAACATTCTTTTCTTTGATATGTATGTGGTACAAAATTGGTACATGTTTTTTCACCAGTATCATCACCCCATGTGTAACGTAACTTGATATGCAATTGTGATTTGGGAATTTTTTGTTCTGCATGCATAATGCCATGTGTGTTTCCTGCAAGCACAGAATATCGGATTGCATTAAATCATAGTCATTCAGTATATCATCCATGTGTGCATTTAAGCTGCGTGTGTTAAGCGAGAGAATTGATACAGATGATTTTTTTTGTATGGATTGGTAATCATAATGCAGTTGCCATTTTGCGGTGGTCCTCAGTCGTTCCATATCAATATAAACTTTTTGTTTCACTCTGAAGTTATCTTTTGTCAGAGGACTTAGTAAATACAAGTAGTCTATGCTTCTGACACGGGACAATGTTGTGTATACAAGTCCATGTATATGAATTCCAACAGGCTGAAATGGAACATTATCAAGTGTTAGTCCTTGTGATCTGTGGATTGTACGTGAACATGCAAGTTTAATTAGAAACTATTTGTGAATCTTTAGTTGACCTGTCTTTGTTGATGTCGATACTGGCTTTGATATTCACAAAATAGGAGTCCAATCGCTTGCAATGTTTGAATTATATAGATAAGACAACTTTCTTGCTTGTCGCTTACATATATGCGGTTCATGGAACTTAATCCAAAGGACATCTACTTTTTCTATCTTCATATATCCTTTCAGTATTCCATCTGCACCATTCAATAGGCCATCTTGTGAATCATAGTTACAGGCATATATTTCAACTAGCATTTCTAATTTCAGTGCAAGGTGCAAAGGTAAAGTGACTGAATGTTCATGATGTGGGACATTTCCATGGTTGTATTCTTCCAAGTCAATCGAATTGATGATGATATCATCGCCAGGCATGAGAGACAGCATGTGGCTATTATGCTTTGCAACATCCTTATTTCTATAAAACATGTAAGGGAATGTTGGATTTGTTGGTGCAGGCCGTAAGCACCTCAAATTGATATAGGTCAAGTCATAATATGTTTGGTTGTTTGTGTGCATTCTATTTAGAATTTCAATGAATGTTTCATCTGTCTGGCGCATTGTAGTATGCAACTCAAAGCATTTAATATTGTCTCTCCAGAAGTCATGGGTCATTGTTTCCATGTTAATGATAGGTTGTTCAAATATCAAAGAATCTTGGATGGCTTGTTCCTGGTAAACATCACCACAGAAAATCATGTTAATGTTTCCAAAGTATTTGGTCTGCACATGTTTTATGCTTCTTAGCCGACTGTCAATGTAATACAAGAACTAACCGCCAATCAAATATGATTCATCTATAAAGACAAGTTGGAGTTCCTCGTAAAGCTTAGATAATGTATCCAACATTTCCTTGCTAAGTGGAAGAAATTGTGACTTGTTAAAAGGAATTAAAAATGCAAAGTGGATTGTTGTTCCACCAACATTGTATGTAGCTTTTGCTATGTATGCAACTATTAGGCCCTTTGGTTTCAAAGGATCAGAGCAATTATTTGAATCATAGATTCGTATAAGCATTTAGAACAATGATTTAGCTGTGAATGTCTTGTTGGTTCTTGCTCCGCCTGTAAGGAACACGTGCACATGACTGTTCATGTTCAACCATTTTTTAAGGGTAATGTCCTTTACAATTTTTTGTTGTTCGCGATTCAACATACGTCTTATTCTATGGTATTCATTATTTTCAATCAGGAAAGGATGTTTTGTAACTTGAAAAACAAGGTTGATACTTTTTTCACTTTCAGTTACTGGAGGACAAGGAAAATCCGCTTGTAAGTCATAGGACTCGGAAGGAGTTCTGGTTGTTTTTGGGTTTCTGAATGTCTCATCATGATCACCAGGGTTTTCTAGGTCATTAAGTGCAACTTCTAGATCGCCCCATGTTGGATTAACATTGTAGGTAAATCTAACTTTATTGATATGCACTATAGTCTCAAAGGCAATATACGCAGCCTCCCATGTAGAGAAGTTATGTATTAATGTCTCTTCGTTTTCATGGAACGAAACGTACAACAACAATTTTTCTCTACAATAGTTTTCATAGTCACAATGTTTATTGTATTTGACAAACCATATAACAGAGGGTTTTTTTCTTTTTGATATGGGTGTCCCAATTTTTTTGTAATGCGATATGAATTCTGCTAAGCAAATATGTCGAATAGGAGATGGACGCTAGATGTAATAATATATAATAGAGCGACAAATGAAGTCCTCTAAATTGTCAGGTTCTTGTTGCAGCAAAATCGGTGGTTTAAGCATAAATGTTCGTTTTTCAAGTGGAGATGTGTTTATGAAGACACATTTTCTTGAACTACAAGTGAGGGGCAAAGAAAGGGCAATGTGAACTGCTTGTTGAGCAGACATTTGTTGAAGATTAAGAAATGTATTGCCAAGGGTGTGTATCATTTGTATGGCATCAATATGACTTATTTCGTGTTCTTTGCGTATTTTTCTGAATGCAGATGTCATAGATTTGTCAATCTTCGTCGTATACGAGGTGCAGTAGAATGTTGCAGCATATGCATTCAGCACGTACTGTGCATCTGTATTTTCTTTCCACATAGCTGGCATGTCCTTGGAGAAACTGTGGTTCCAAATATGGGAGAGTTTTCGTTTAAGGAAAAGTGTTGGTTGCCTAAGCGTTATTTGTATGGCTTGGATGTACTCATCTTCTGATAGATTTACCTGTGTCAAGAAGGCATCAAAGCTCATCATTTCATCAAATCCTCCTTGTTCCAGAAATGCGAACAAGGATTTAGATTTCTCAACAACAACACTGCCCTCTAAACTAATTGGCTCTATGATTCTTGTAGCTCTCATTGGTGAAATGGTAAAGTTGTATCTGCAATGCGAGCTTTTTCGTTTTCTACAACTTCTTGTATGGTAATGTATATGGACTTTCACAAGGTCTGGTTCCAAATGATTTGTATTGCATGTTATGTATTTATCCACAAATTGTTCAATCTTTGAATTCTTATCAGCTCCATAGACTGGTGCACCCTCTATCCACAATAGTGCGTGGTCATGCTCATTTCCCCTATTCTGGAATTCAGTCACAAAAAGTAGTCCGATATTTTTCCGAAAAACGTTTCATCATGGCATATCAATTGTCTCAAATCATTTATTCTATGTCTATAGTATTGAGTACATGTCACCGGGTCTTTTCTTATGAGGTAGTCAATGTTGTTATTTTCCAGTGTATCGGTTTTTTTTTTACGTTTCCTGTTACTATGCAGGTCAGAAATGACAGCCACCAATGGATCCCAGCAATGATCTGCATTTGTAAATGTGATGAAAAATGTTGGCGGCCCCAATTGTCGGATCATTGCAATTTTATTTTTTTGTTTTGTTGCAAATAGTCAGGAGAGGTGCAGATGTTAGTTAGGAGAGGTGCAGATGTTCTTGAAATCTGTGTATCCAATATTAGATTTCAGAATTTTTTCTAGGTTTACTTTGTACTTCACATCCTTGGCCAACAACTTTCTTCCTTGTAACTGGCCTTTTCTTATTCGGACCCACATGTAGGACAAAACTTGCTCTATTATTATGTGCATTGTTTTGAAAAACAAATTTGTTATGTGACAGGAGAAGTAACCGCTTGAATGTAGTAGCTCCCATCGGACTATTTTATGATAACTTAATCATTCTGTAATATTAGTGCCACGTGGATCTCTGTAGAACAGTGTTGGAAAGTTCATTTCTTTAGCGAATTTGTCCTTGAATATTCCAAGTGGATGTTGCCCCTCGCCAGTTGCGATTTCAAAAAATTTGTCTTGCAAGTCACGAATGCACTGTGAATCAGTGAATCCATGGACCAATGTTTCAGTAGGTGTTTCAGTCTTCGATTCATCACTTGTATCAGAATCACTAGGATTTTTGAGAGTCTCTTCAGAGTTTCCATGTTCTTCTGCAAGAACATTGTTCCAGTTGTCATTTATACAAATGTTCTCTGCTTTGTACAAGGCCCTGGAACATAATTCCTTTAATGCTTTCATAACAGCATGCACACACACTTTGCCTGTCTGATATGCATTTTTGTATTGCAATCGTCTTTTCAGAGCCACAACGATTGTAATTGTATTGTTAATGAACTGTGGCAATGCTTTTTGCACAACATATAGCTGAACAGGCACATTAATAATTGATCCTGTTAAGCTTATCTGTCGTCGCTTATAGCCCCAAGGTCTGATTTGAGAAAATGCAATTCGTAGAGAGACAAGTCTCTCCTCAAGTTTCGTAAGTGCACTTACATTTGCTAATGGTGTATTACATCTTATTCGGTCAGGGGTTGCAAACTATGGCAGTTTTCCATTTTCAAGCGATCGTTTTCATGGAAGACAAACTTTCTCACTGGAAAATGGTTTATCATGGGCTGTCAGCCGGAGGTATTATGCTTGCAAATCAGGCGTGAAAGACTTATTGTTTTTTGAAAAATTCAATTGTTCACAAATTGCACATGCAATAGAAGGAGTGTCTTTCATTTGTTTCATGTAGGTCTGTCTTGCATTTTTTTTTCGCAGGGAAGTATGGGTAGAAATTTTTTCATGTTTTTCATGTACACCACGAACTGCCACAGTTGCATGACCATTTTGGGATATGAAAGCGCACATGTTTATGTTTTGTTCTGCACGAACAAATTTCTTTGCATTATCATATGTGAGTTTCTCTCTAAAAGGAAGTGTAGCAATGTATTTTTTTCTCTCGCGCATGACCTTTTTCAAGTTGTGGTAACTTACTCTACATTTCTTGCCCAAGGGTGGGATGACCTGGTGGAAATTGGGATGAATTTCACTCCCACCTGGTTTCTTAGAAACTATTTTATGTTTTTTGTTCAAGGCTTGTATTTACTTATCAGAAGTCGGATGAATTTGACGAATAATTTTTTTCAAATTGTGTTAACTTACTCTACGTTTTTTGTTTAAGCCCTCTATGGCCTCATCACAACTGAAATGAATTCTACGCAAGTTTTTTTTGTTCAAGCCCTATCTGCCCATATCGCAACCGGGAGGACTCTCGTTTTGACTAAAAATCATTCCACGCATATGCAGATTCGATGTCATTTGGGTGGCATGCACACTCAACCCTGAACTACCTATATCTCCAAGAAAAGGTTCATAATGGATATGCGTTGTATCTGTTTTCAACGACAGGATGTGAATTGTTCGATCGTAATTGAATCGGTAACCCAGGAATGGACAGTGCTAGCTAGCGAGGCCGACCAAACCTGGATCTTCACCCTGAATACCATAGACAACCATTGCAAATAGAATTTGCAACCCTCCATATTCCCTTCTTCATATGGAAGTGCCACGTTCACAAGGTATTCCTGCCAACTTCCAACTATGGGCATATTTTCCATGAGATATGGGCAAAGGTGTTGATGCAAGCACCTAAAAGCATGTTCGTTGCCGCCTATAATCTCATTGTAGAAGGATTGTACAGTGTAAAGATGCAGCAACTGAACATCGAACTTGGTTGCTACCAAACAACAAATTGCATTAAACAGGCTATCTCCATAGCTAGACACAACATTTGTTGCCAGCTATAAACCATAGCAATCTATGCCATCCAAAATCTGTTTCCATTGCGATTGAAGGTCTTTGCAAATAACGAACAAGTATATACGAGGACCTTCTATATTTCATATGGACATTTTTTTGTACAACAGTGGTTCATAATGGCCACTGAGGGCATCGACATCATGGAACAAGATGCAATATGGATTGTCAGATGCAGTTTTGTTGAATAGTAGATATCTTGTTTTTCTTATCAATGACCATATGCCAACTGATATATTCAACCAGTTAGACAACCACCGAATACAAAATGTATCTCCCCAAAGTCCCCTCTGATGTGCAGGCATAACTGGAGATGCAGACAACCACATCTTTGAAAAATACGTAGCCACATCATGTATTCCATGCAACTGTCGAAGAAAATCAGATTCTAGTTTGTATTCATAGGACTGCAAAGCCTCAGCATCGCCATTTTTAAAACAGGCCAAGAAATAATCTATCAATCCATTGCGCAGCTCGGTCGACGAATACCGGAAATGCAATAGAACCTGGAATGTATCGAAAAGGCAATCCCCAACAGTATACGAGAATGCATCCAATCTAAAAAGGCTATTCCTATGCAAAACCACGTCAATGTTGTCATGTACAATGGATTGTGTATCTTTTTCATACGAATCAACATCTATTACCTCTTTCATCTTTTCAACTATCATTTTGAAGTTGTTTGCTAGATACTTTCAGTTACTATCAAAACAAAGAAAAGCAAGGGCAAAAAATAAAAACTAGCAAAATAAAAAAGAAAATCAAAATAGCGCACCAATCCCCATATGTATCTTTAAACCTTCTTCTTCTCAACTTGAATCCCCCTAGTTCCCATAGCAGATGAGAAGAAAACAGACCGACACTGGAAACTGAACCAAACAGAAGAAAAACCGCAAAAATATAAAACCATAACTTAACTCAGCAGAAAGAAAACATACAGATGCAGTTTTCCGGCCCACAAAGTAGAAGCATACACTGCGTCTAGACCCCGCCCGATGGTTCCATCTTCTAATAGCTCCCAACTACTTTTTGTAAAGCCCTCTGCATTGCAATTTTCGAAAAAACTATGGACGCGACATCTGCCATATGAAGACGCATTGTTTCCAGGAACAGAAACTAAGAGCATAGACAAAGATGGTCTGGAACAAAATATTGAAAATCACCAAGAACAGGGAAACTTACCCATCAACAAAGGATGAGAAGACCTAAGCTCCCAAAAAAATGCAAACCGCAACAACAGGTCCAACAACTTGCAAAGTTGAAGAACAACAAATGAGTGAACAACCACGAAGAGCTCGAACTGCAAGTGCAGGACCTCAACTTTGCAAAGTTGAATCAAACAAGAACCAGAATGATGGAACGAAACAACGAACAAGGATGGAGCACAAGAGCAGGGATGTCGGGCATGAACAAAACTATATTACAAGGCATCTGTACAATAAACATTTAAGACTGGCAGAGATCTTAGGTAAACAGTTAAGACAGTAAGGACCATCGAAGGGCGTAGGCGTGTGCAAGCATTTAAGAAAAGATGCAGCGTGGCAAGACTGTTCTCTCGAAGCACGCAACAATAAAGCATAAATCAGACATAGCAATATCATGGAGAATGTATTCAACCCAACAGAAAATGCTAAGGGGAAACATTCGAACTAATGCTAGCATTAATCCACATTCCACGAATGCATAACAAAATTTATGATTCAAAAAGACCATATACTACCAAATACTTTGGAAATGCAAACATATTTTACATTGGGAATAGTGAAGGCGGAAATAAGACCTCCAATCCGTTGTCCAATCAGATCTTGACAAACATGATACTTTTTATTATATAAAAATCGGTATTTTCACTTCCTTTGTTCCAACAATAGACAATAGCGAAATATTTCTGGTCAACGCACAAGCTAATGCGAGGTCAGTGATTTATCCATCGCTATAGTCCCTCTATGCCTACGACAGGGACTGATAATTTTGTATATGATGTTTTGATTTTAATGTGATTAATTCCATATATTATAGTATTTTGATTAAAAATAATTATCCTTTAATATGATTAATTTTTATTTTTTTATTTTATTGTAATTTGTTTTTTCAATTTATATATTCAATTTATAGTTTTTTTTTTTTCATCTACTATTATCTATAAAAAAAAAATAGAGAGTAACCACTTTATGATATATTTACTTGCTTTAAAACTAAGAAAATTTAAAAGATTTATCTCAACTTCTCATTTATTATGTGTTAAGAAGGTGAAAAAAAAAATTAAATTAAAAAAGACTAAGAAAATATTAGAATTTTTGAAATATTTGATTTCTCATAGTGTATGATAAATGAGGAATTAAGATGGATATATTACTTTATATATATAAAGTTGATATAGAAATATTTTGCTAAGATAGAAATTGAAATATTTTATTTATAACGAAATATTTTATTACATATGTCCTTCATACTAGGAAGTAGAAAGTACTTATAGATGGAATAATAATTTTTTACTTTAAATTATTTTATCTCTCTCTATATATAAGTTGATATAAAATTGTTTCACTTAAAGTGGACATATTTATTTTTTTGGTATTAATATTGTTTTAAATGCCACATATTGAACATAAAAAAAAATTATATATTTCTTTTCTATTAACTTATAAAAAACATCTTTCCACATTAAAAAATATATATATATAAAATAAAAAAATAACCATTTTACTATATATAAAACCAAACAACTTTAAATATATACCAACTAGTAAACCAAACACCTTTAAATATATACCAACTAACTATACAAAATTTTATGACTAAAACATTTACCTTTCAAATTTACAAGTTCAATTAAATATATAACAAGTACATGTAAAACACCGTGTGTTGGTGATAAAGTTTTATGAGCATTTACTGCCTTCTCCAACTCATGTGTCGACAAGCCAAACACATTTAGCTGTATTCCAACGTTAACGTTGTCCGTTGTGTTGGTGCATTCATTAAAAATAATGCGTGTTTTTTTTTTCCACATGAAAAAATACTCTATATATTCAAAAGGATATATAAATATACATAGTCGGTCTCCACCAAAGGAGCCTCAAAGATAATCACAGTTGGTGGGTGATAAAAAGCACGACAAATCCAGCAAGAAAAGACAAAGCCCCAAATCCATTAGGGAATCAACCATCTGTTCAAATGATATGCAACAAAAGTCAGCCCAAAGAAGCAGAAATCACAGCTTGATGTTGATGGTGGGCCCTTCGTTACCATCCTCCCACTTTGTGAAGCAAAAATGTCCGGGGGCAAGAGCAAAGCTAATTTGGAAAGTGTATCGGCCTCACAATTATCCTCTCTATAGATGTGTGAAACGGAGAGAAATCTGAAACAGTGGGATGTCTCTTTTGTTCTCTCTTTCCAACTTTCTAGAGCCGCCACCTTGAAATCTGCTTGACCCTTCAGCCAGTCAACAATAATCTTGGAGTCGCCCAGGAGAAGAAGCTCGTCGATGTGCAATCGTCTTGCCAGGCTGAGGGATGCCCAAGCCCCCAACAGTTCAGCCTTCATGTTCGATCCATTCCCACAGTTTAAGGTCCAGCGATAGCAAGTGTGAGTTTTAAGCAAAAATTTTCCTCCCGCACCACAGAGAGAACCACTCTGTTGTGAGGCTCCATCAAACCAAGCCACAACCCTATCAATAGGATAAGCAAAACGAAACCGGCGCTTTGGATTTGTAGGAGGTTTTGTCTGTTGTAGATCTACCTTATGTAAAATAGAATTAGCCACATAAAGCGCAGAAGGTGACTTCCTGTCAAAGAGGGCCGAGTTTCTGGACTTTCAGACCAGCCAAAAGAGGTAGACTGGTAGCAGTATAAGAGAATTGTAAACTCTGGTCCATCGCTGAAGACATTCTAGTACACAGGTGCCCGACCATGTTGAGAAGAAAAGGTTCGATGGATCAATAATCTGCCACATCGTTCGGATGAATGGGCAGTTGATGAACAAATGTGTGATGGTTTCACATTGATGTTGACAAAGGTAGAAACGGCTCGGTCCCTCCCAGCCACGGACCTGTAGATTCGGCCACACCAGAACTCGGTTCTCAACAAGTAGCCAGAAAAAAAAAATTTAATTTGACAGGGCAATCGGCCTTCCATAATTGCTGGTAGCGGTTTGTTTTATCATGTGACCAATAGAAGTTGACAAGCGCATGGTATACGTTTTTTGGCGTAAGAGAGCCCGACTGGTCCCCTCCAATCCATAGGAGAACATCAGGTCTGTCTTGTAAGAGAATGCCCTCTTCCATCAGTAGTTGCGTGTAGCCCCTCCATTCACTATGTAATTCAACCTCCAGCTGTAGTTCTTCAGCGCTGAGCCAATGGTCGCCAAGTAGACCTCCATTGATCGAAGAAGTGATTTGGTGAAGGAAAAATAGATTTTTTCTATGTAGGTGTGCCAACAGTGGAGCTGAGAGCAGGGCGCGTCTACCTAGGCCTAGAATGTAGTCTCTACCCACTTCAATCAGTTGTCCATTGCCCGGGTTCCAAGATATCCATTGAAGAATAATCGGCAGGGTTAAAGAGAGATGTTTCCAGATGATAGAGCCTCTGTTGGGACGATCCGACGTCGATCTGATCCAAAGGTGCACTGGGAGAGATGGAAAAAACTTGGCTTTGACCACCGAGCTCCAGAGGCCAGGTTTCATAAGAATCCTCCAAAAAGTATTGGTCGAGAGTGCACTGTGGAAGAAAGGCAGGTGCCTAAGACCCCAGCCCCCCAACATTTTTGGTTTTGTAATAGAATCCCATTTGCAAAGATGATAGCCTTTGTTGTTTTTGCTGCCGGACCAGAGAAAAGAGAATATCAGTTGTCGAAGAGTCTTCAGGATCGAAGCCGAGATGTGTGCAAGCGCCATCCAATAAACCGGGAGACTTTCCAATACAGATTTTATTAGGATGAATCTACCACCTAAGGAGAGTAATCTGTTGCACCAGTGTTGTATCTTGTTGTTGAATTTGTCAAAAATCCAGTGCCAGTCCTTGCTAGAATATCTAGAAGATTTTAAAAAGAACCCCAGATAAGAAAAACCCTTCTCCAGCTCGTGTGCTTCGATGCCAAAAAGTGTTGTGATATCCGATAGAGAGGTCTCCAGTGTATTTGATAAAATGAAGATAGATTTTTTTAAATTGATCTCCAGGCCGGAAGCTGAGCAGAAAGAGTTAAGGATGGAGTGAATCAGCGTCCATTCCTCAGGATCGGTCGTCGTCAAGATCAGCACATCATCAACAAAAAGTAAATGTAGAATATGTAATTGTCCCGAAATTTTTATGCCCATTAGGTGTCCCTCCGCTTGTTTGATTTTTAGTAAGATACTAAGCCCTTCCAGGACCAAAATGAAGAGTAGAGGTGAAAGAGGACACCCTTGTCATAGTCCTCTCTCGCAGTGGAATGATCTGGTAGCTTCCCCGTTAATTAGAATGGCTAGTGTGGCTGAAGATATGCAGCCCAGAATCCAGTTGGTGAAGATAAGGCCGAAACCACACTGTAAAAGAACCAGGTGAAGAAAGTTCCAGTTGATGCAATCGAAGGCCTTTTTGAGGTCCAGCTTTAGTAGAGCAGCCTGTTGTTTTTTCGTCTTTAAACTGTGAATACATTCATGGGCGACTCCAACAGCGTCGAGGATTTGTCTTCCTTTTAGGAAGCCAAGTTGTTCTTC
>SNQJ01S0148251.1:15751-39360 GCA_010110895.2 Picea sitchensis | reverse complement strand
TAAAATATTAGGTTAAGAAAAGAAAGAAAGAAGAATAGACAATAAAATAGAAAATGGTAGGGAACCCAAAAGGGTAACCGTAACAAGTGAAATAGATAATACTCCAGGAGAAGAAAGTATCCCAGTGACAATGCAGTGCCATGAAAGGTCCTCAAGAAAGCAGCCAAGTCTATGGAATCTGAGGAAGAGCAACATCCTGGCTAGCATCAAAAATAGAAGAGGAGCAGACATCATCATTTGGTCTGAGGCCTATCTGATATGGACCCTTTTGAATAGTTGAACAGAAGGGGGGAGAATGCTTTCAGATTGGACTTTCTGCCATACTTGCACATACATGCCGTGTTTACTGTGTAGAAACTCACACTCTTCAAGTTGTCTATGCTAGATGGAAAGGCTCAAGAACGTTTCAAGATGCCAAACTTAACAGATTGGATACCATAAATGGATCAAACTTTGCAGGACACCATTTTATAGGTTGAAGAAAAGGGGACAAGGAATAATTCAAAAAACAATTATCAAGTGGGTCAGAAAGGACGTTTTCCCTCAGAACTATAGATGGTTGATGAAGGGACAACTCCAAAGAGATTACCCACATCTTAAGGATGAGATGATGGAGGGTCATTATCCTCAAAAGGGGGAGGCCTGATCTGCCACCACGACGAGATCAGTTTAACTTAAGTTGGTTTGATATGCAAGTCGGCATTGAATCAAATCAGTGATTCAATAAAGATGATGGGGGCTATCACCCTCAAAAATGGGGGAGATACGATCCATATCTGACTTTAGAAATGACATCCATAGTTGATTCCTAAGTTTGTGTTAAGAATCAGGATTGATGGCAATGAGATGTTGACATCAATAAAGAAAACTTGTGACCAACATAATGGACCCATCGTGACAGTGGCAGACACAGGTTGTTAAGCTGACATGTAATTGATTCAGTTGCCAAATTCAACCATAAATACCTGATATCAGCACGAAGGAGGCATCGAGAGTTCATACAGTCTGATTGGATCAACATCATTGATTGATCTTCAGAACTCTGACAATCTCCCTTCCGGGATCTAGATCTAGACAATGTTCATTGGGTCTTATGTGCCAGAGTCATTGATTATCTTTCAAATGATTATATCTCAAACTGATCATGTAACACTCCTAAGCAAGGTTCACAATTTCCAGTTCAGAATGAGTTAGTGTTCAGAGTCTTCGATTCTATCCGGCAAATCTTGGATTGTAATTCCTGTCCTGTTGAGCAAATAAGTTGTCAGGAAGCTCAAAGCTGGAGGATGGCGACTAGATTGATCATTAAAATGAATCAATGTCATTTGCAAGTTTCTGTGTTTTCTGCATTAGATTTTGTTAAACTCTGTATGGATTACATGGGTAATAAATTCTTCAAAATAAGCATGCATACACCCTGAAGTAAAGGCCGTTTCAATGACTGTGAATAAGTCTCTAAGACTTCTTGTCTTCGATCGATCCTTGACAAAATTAAAATAGGCATACTACTGTTATCAAAGACTTAGAAAAAATCTGTTACAGATCAATTTGGTATTCAAGAACAAGACTAGTCAATGAGAGGCATCAATAAATCACCATTATTTTTCATAATGTTTTGACCTCTGTTGTGTTTTACCATTTTTCTCGTTCAATAGTTTTATCTTCTTTCTATTTTTATCCCTGAACATGGCTGCTATGGAATACACAAATTTACAAACATCTTCTGTGCCTATGAGGCCTGCTTGATGATTCCTTGTCATTGTCATGAAGATGTTAGTTGTAACACAACACCTGAATCACAAATGGTAAGAAAATCAAAATCTAAAACTAAAGTTCTAGATTTAGGATTATTAAAAAGATTAAACATTGCCCTTTTTGATTTGGCCTTAGATTATATGAGGTTTATATGACCTAGAACCTATGTCATCCTAGGGAATCTTGTCTTTAGAAACTATTGGCTACCTGAAAAGAGAATAAAAAACAAAAAGGAAAATGAAAGAAAAGCAAATGAACAAACTAAGAAACCTCAATTATAGGTGAGGTTTGGTAGATAACCTAGGATATAGATCCTTGAAATAATATATTTGTATTATTTTGTAGAGAATTTAATTGGAACCTGGAAATAGAAGTGATTGGTTAAACAATACCATCAGTAAAATATTTGACATACTAAGGGCACTTCAATGAGAAACAAAGAAATTGAAAATATTACATCAAATTTTAAAAAATGGTTAAACAAGGTTGGAAGACGCGTACTTCAACAAAAATATAAAGTTTTAGGGTAGAGAAAAGAAGACTTTGCTCAAAAAGCATTTTTAAATGATAAAATATGAAAATTTGATTTTTATATTGAGGCCTTGAAGGATTTTCAGGATATAATGGGGATGTAGAACTAAATGAGCAATAATTGAAAACTTTGAGGAAAAACACAGATATTGAAGAGAACACTTGGTGTGACAGAGAGGTACAGGGTATCATTATAATATCTGACATGATATAATTACAGTTTGAAAAATATAGAAGTATCTAACATCACCAAGAAGAGACAGTGATGGTATGTGATTGCAAAAATCGATTGTTGAGTATCAAGAGCAAGAAGCTAAAGAAGGATCCTGCTGAAGTCAAGAATGAAGTACAAGCGAAGGAATGGATGTTAGTTATTTATTGGAAATGGCAAACTTGTTTTCTGTAATCTAGAAGCTGATATATGAGCTTCATAAAAGATAAAAGGCATATTCCTATCACTTTGATCTTAAAATTACCACATGGAGTTGACATATTATCTGTCAATTGGATGTCATCCAGACATATACCAGTTTTGTGTATCTCCTCCGGGACTCCCCTTTTATGATTGTATCCCCAGAAAAGTATGTTTTTTCTCAACTCTTGCTTATAAATGTAAGGAATTAGAGATGGATTCAGATAACTTCATGTAAATTATCACATACAGTGTTGGAAACTATCTTGGAAAGTATGTTTTTTCTCAACTCTTGGTTTATAAATGTATGGAGTTAGAGATAGATGCAGATAACTTCATGCAAATTATCACACAAAGTGTTGGAAACTATCTTGGAATGTTCTGATTCTTTGGGCAGATACTAGATTTGTGTTCTTCAACCCTTCCCGACTGGCACATGACTAATAATTGCTTTTATAATAATTGTTTCAATATGTTTCCTTAAATCTGAAGTTCCCTGCACACACTAAAGCTTACACGAACAAGAAATTCATATCAGTCTGAGTTTACTGGGAAACTCCTGTATGCTACATGACAATATTCAAATACTTTTCTTGCCTGATGTTCTCTTTGTATTTTTCCATACCCATGCTGCCAAACATGATTTTTATTTTAAAAGGATATAGGTTGCAATCATGCATGGATCTAGTGGATTATTTCATGTGAGATTATGCAATGTTAAAAGGGGATGAGGGTCAGGTGCACGTCCCAGGCAAATTTGGCAGAATAGATGAACTAAGCGAAAGGAAGTCCGCGCTATGTGGTGCAGCCCCTTGGGGCATGTTGTTGGAAGCAATTGCCAACAATAAAAAGTATTCCTTACCTCAAAATAGGAACCGAGGGTCTAATTTGATCAAATTGTTTCCCATTTTTTTCATTGAAAATTCTGTAATGTGTTGATTAACTCAAGGAGTTGTCTTTTGAAAGATTCTTCACCTTTTAACATGTGCATATTCGCAATCAGTTTGAAGCTTTTTAGGAGGGATATATGTGTGTGTGTGTGTAATTTGTGATGGAGTAATGCTCCAATTTTTGGTTCCATCTAAATTTTTTGTCTTGCTTGAGAAATAGAAACATGACATTTGGTAGCTTATTTGTGCAGTGGCCAAAAGAACATCAGTGTTTGATGATCCAACTGTAGAGATCCAAGAGCTTACAGCTGTTATCAAGCAGGATATTACTGCATTAAATTCTGCAGTTGCAGACCTGCAAATCCTCTGCAATTCTCAAAATGAAAGTGGGAATACCTCAAAACACACGACAGAACATTCAACTACGGTTGTGGATAACTTAAAAAGCCGACTGATGAGCACTACTAAAGAGTTCAAGGAGGTGTTGACTATGCGAACTGAGGTAAAATTCCTTTGTATTTACAAATGCATCTGAATAATTCAAGGGTCCATATCAAATAAATTCATCAATGGTTCATGGATTCTTGGTCAACTTCATGGTTATTGTAAATTTTGTCGGTCATAGGCTGTAGTGTAAGAGCTTCAACAGAAGTGTGAAGATAGGAACGTCTTGCTCTTTTAATGAAGTGTTTGATATCATTGCTTAAATTTTTTTAGACATGGACTCATTCACGTGAGGTTGAATTGGATATACCCTGTAGAATTTGAAGGTACATGAGAATAGAAGACAGCTGTTTTCTGCCAGTGCTTCAAAAGATTCTACAAATCCTTTTGTCCGACAACGCCCTCTTGCAAGTACTAGTCGCTCAAGTGTTTCCCCTCCTCCTTGGGCCAATGGATCAACGTCTTCATCACAGATTTTCACCCCAAGGTATGGCGGTATTATTATTCATTTTATCTGGAGAAAATGGTATCATATAATCATCAGTAATTTTTGTTTATCCATATCAAATTGGTTACTCAATAATTAAAATGCTTGCAAAATAACTTAATATTGCATGTGGTCAAAGTGTATTGTTTGGCACATCTTCTTGTACTTTGGGGAGGGGTGTTAGTTTTTGGGGAAACATCAATAGAAAGAGTAAGAGAGAAATTATATAATTTTGTCTGATTGACCTATAACAGACAGTGGGAACTAAAAAGTGTAAGTGGGTTTAAAGAAGCAATTAGGCATCTCCAACCAGAATGTTGGAGTGGTAATAGTGATATTAATAAAACTAATCGTCACATACAGTGCAATGTAAAACCAGCTGATAGTGTGGTAAAGATGGTTTTGTTGCTATGGGCTGAGATCAAGTGTCAGGCTTTTTCTAGTACCATTAGCATTCCTGTCATAGCTGTTAGAATTTCTTAAATTTTTTCAGTAGCAATAGATTTACTGGAATATTTTGATCTTCATTTAACATACAACAACCATATACTGAAAATAAAAGCAGGATCTAGAAGCAGATAGACAGGCACAAGAAGACACAAGGGTTTGTCCTGGGAAGGAAACCCCCAGGCTTCGGGGGAAAACCAATGAACTTTTTCTTAGAGAATATTTCTGATAATACAATGCAACCATGAACAAGCTCTATTCCAAAGAGAAAACCAACAATGAAGAAAAACCCTGATAGCAAACTTATCTCTTCTCCCTTGTCAGAGCTCTCTAGCGAGGGTATACAACTGTGTCACAACCCTAGCTCAACTCTTCTAGAGGTAGCACACAAGATAATACAGAATACGAAGAACCCCAGTTGCTGCATATCCTAGGATTGCCTCAGACTTAGCCTCCTTTTCCTTCTTAGCTGAGATGATGGGATGAGTGAGTGTGTGTTGGGAATGAGCAAGGCGTCACCTTTGCTTATAGTCTTCAAGTCACTTAGCTAGGACTGACTTCTCTTCCTGGAGATTCTATTTCCACTTTATTATTTTTCCCATAATGGGCCGACTTCTCTTCCTGGAATTCTATTTCCACTTTATTATTTTTCCATGGGCCGAACTTCTCTTCCAAGTTGTTCTTCAACTGTTCAATGGTCTTCCCTTTGACTTCTTGGAATCTTCCTCTCTAAGAAGAGTTGTTCAGGAGATACCTCCAGCTGCTACAAAACATCAACAATAGCATTTGGGATACTACTGTGAAGCCCGAAGCATCTGTAAGCTAACGTTGACTCTTTTATTTTCATCTGGGGCTGGAACAGCAATCATCTAACTGATGGCTCTTGGGAGTTTGCTAAATATCTGTTGAAGTTAAGTTATAGTATCACTCTTCGAGGTAAGGCATCCTGGTGATACTTTTTTTTTCTTTCCTTGGCAATAACTCCCTGGGAAACTCCTAGGCACTTCTCCTCATTCTAAGGATGGCACCTAGTGTAAAGCAGGTGGCATAGACTTAGTGTGCCTGATCCCGTGGGAATAGAGCTGGGGACCTGCACACTGCATCGGATTATCGTCAACATCGTGGTAACAGTGGCACCAACCAATGGAGGCAGCCCTTGGGGCTCTCCTGGTGATACTGTACAGAGTAATGCAAAATGTTTGTTTACCTGAAAGGTGATTGCATGCACTTTGTAATTGTAGAGTCTGATTGTATATTAAGATGCTTGTTGAAGTCAAGTAGGTGTTCTATGGTAATTAGTAATGTTGGTTACACTGTTGTCTACACTTATGTAGCATGTTGAATAAGGTGGCTGTTTGGCATGAACTGTATTTTCAATTTTGTTTGTCATATAACATAGGTGCTTGTAAGAGAGCTTTGAAATTTCAATCCATTTGCTTCAAACCTTGCCATTCGGCATTGCTCTGGAGTCTGAATTACCACCTGAGATCAACAGCTCCCTCATTGTATTTAAACATGATTACTTATACGTTAATTATAGGTGGAAAGATCTGATAGTTTTGGAACCAGCAAGCTTGTTATTTGTTAAAGACAATATTGATATTGATTTTGAAACAATTAGGCTATAAACAGAAGAATATCACAGTTAAGATGCAGTAGGAACAGTATATCTACCAACAAAAGACTTAGTTTGAAAGATTGCGAAGTTCTGGATTTCTTCTACCTTTCAATACATGTTATATATCCAAATTGCCCTCATTCTAATCTCACATACTCATGGCATGGTTAAGCTCTGTATTTCTATTTATTGTGTTTGGAGCTAAATTTATTGGTTCATGATACTAGGCGGCAATCGAGTGGAGAGCCTCCTGCATCTCCCAGTACGCAAACACAGCTTCAACAGCAAATGGTTCCTTTACAAGATAGCTATATGCAAAGCAGAGCTGAAGCTCTCCAAAATGTAGAATCAACTATTTTGGAGCTCAGTAACATCTTCACACAACTGGCTACCATGGTTTCTCAACAAGGCGAATTGGCAATCAGGTGCTCTGTTTATCTTATTTAACCTTTTTGGTGCTCCAGACAATATTATGGGAAATATTGATTACAGTGTAGATATATCTACATGCAGGATTGATGAAAATATGGATGATACTCTGTCAAATGTTGAGGGAGCACAAGGAGCATTGCTGAAGTACCTGAATCGCATATCATCCAATCGGTGGTTGATGATCAAGATATTTTTTGTCTTAGTTATTTTTTTACTGATCTTTGTTGTTTTTGTTGCTTGAACCATTCTTTCGACTTATGTATATGCTCTTGGTATGAATTGAATCTCATGCAAAATCATATTAGCCTTGGGGGAGGCTCAATTTGGGGCACAAAAAATTGAAGTTCCATCATGCCCATGGTTTTCAGCAAAGGTGCTTAGGATCCTTAATTTTCATATCAACAATAATATATCAGGCAGGATGGTATAGATTTGGAAGCAACATAATCTATGCTAAAAATATTGAAGGCAAGGTTAATGAGAAGGCTTGAGGGCTTGAGGCAGACAGTATATGTACCAGCAAGTGTGGTAGCACTGCATGAAATATGCAATTTCTGATGCGAGTGGCATTGCAAATTTCTTGCAGGACCTTGTCGTTCGCCTTTTAAGATGCATGAGCACACCAGTTGGAATACTGGAACTAAAGTTCTAGTCACAGTGTGTGGGAACAGATAAGAGGCTTTGGTTCTAGCAGTTTCTTGTCTTTTCACTTTCATATGTGTAATATTATACTATCTCAGTTTGCACCTCAAGATTTTCTGCCCCAGACATCAAGCAAATGATTGAATACTGAAGCTATGCAATTCATAAAGTTATTTTTTTAGGGATTAATTTTTAGTGAGGTGGACATTGTTGTCCTTTCTCTTTGTCATCTGGTCTTCTGACATGAAATCAGATTTTTGATTGAAGTATGGTTCTCTTGCACTTATTCAGTCAGTTTTGATTTATTACATTCCTCAGAGCAAGCAGAGCTCCATTTTTTGAAGGTACCATTTCGTTCATATTTTTATCTGAAAATTACTGTTAAGAAAGAACATAAAAAATGATGCTTCATTTCCTATTTAGTTCAAGCAGTTTCTTCTGTCTCTTGACCTTCATGTGTAATATTATACCATTTCAGTTTGCACCCTCAAAGAAATTTTGCGGACGTCAAATTAAATGATTGAATACTGAAGCTATTACCATTCCCTTAAAGAGTTTTTCAGGGGTTAATTTTTTAGTGGCCCAATGGACGTGGTATCATTTCTCTCGACTTCTGTTCTGACTTATCTGGTCTTCTGACATGTTGGATTTTCAATTAAAGTTTGGTTCTCTTTGCACTTATTCAGTCAGTTTGATATATTACCTTCCTCACAACAAGCACAGCTTCCATTTTTAAAAGTTGATACCATTTCGTTCATATTTTTCTCTGAAAATTACTGTTAAGAAAGAACACAAGAAAGGATGCTTCGTTTCCTATATTTGCATCTCATAATTCTTGTAAAATTGATATTTTTTACTAAAATGGTCTATATCTGGCTATTTGACCTGAAATCAGTTTGTTGGGTGCAGTTTGGTTTCTCTTCATGCTTTCAATCTATCCTCGCATTGCAAAGGGAAAATATACATTTTTAGATTCTCGATAGTTTTATAATTCTGTAAAATTTATGGTCACCTCAAGAAAACTACATAAATGGTTGTTTATTCCTTCAATTCTGGTGTAGTGGTCGCTACTGCCAACGTTTTTTGTTCAACAATTTATAATAGCATTTTATTTAAGGGGTTTCTGGTATCTTTAATTTCAGAATAAATCTGAACAGGTAAAATATTTTAAATCATATTGACGTATATTTTGCACATTCTGGGTGTAGATACAACCACTAAATGTCAAACAATTTCTACAAACATATTAATGGAATATTTCCGAGATGGGGTTTATTATGTAGCCTAAAACGGAGCAGTCCATTTCCCTGATCAGATTGTAATTTGTACAGGGGTTCGTCCTCAAATGCAGCAGTTCTCAGGATCTTTAGATAAAGTTGATATGCCAAGTTCACATTTATGAAAAATGCACCAACGACGTCAATGCCTGTTCGAATGCAATTGATGCCTTAATTGATCACGCTGGTATCTTGTTTTAATAGGTGATGGAATGCTGTTTCATATACTTGCCAGGATGGCCATCAAAACATTAGTTTGGAACAAGAGTATTTGTGAAGTTTTATGCCCAAGTGGGCATTGTTATAGGGGAGCAGAATGATTGAACTTGTTCAACGAATTTGGAGGGGAAAATCCCAGTGGGTTAGCTCAAGTGGATGAGTGCAATTGGATTTATAATCAAGGTTACCAAGAACCGAACCCGGTCATTGAACGGTTGACCCAAAAAAACCCAGACAGACGAATGGGAAAACGGTCAAGCCGGTCACTAACAATGCAAATAATATTAAAATTTTGAAAACAAATGCATATTCATGTGCATCCATGTGAATCAAACCATTATACACAAAATTTTACCAAAGTTTCTCATATATATTCATGTGCAATCATGTGAATCCAATTCCATAATCCAAATTCCAAACCATTATACACAAATTTGCAAAGTTTCTCATATATATCCATGTGAATCAAACCATTATACACAAATTTGCAAGTTTCTCATATATATTTAACCTGCGTAATAGTGTATAAAACCAAAATAACACTAGGAGTAAGTCACACTCTATGAGTCCATAGTCATATCAATATGAATAGCAAATCAAATACATAATGAAATCTAAATGGCCGAAATAACTCTAAGGTAGATACTAGAATTAGGAGGCTACACGATATGTCGAATCATCAGAAAGGAGGGCTCCAGGGGTGATTCGGAGTCATCATCCTACATTATAGGCGAGTAGATTGAACTTGTAGGGGATTTTGGGCGGCTTGATTCCCAGTCTAGAGGCAAAGAATCTGATTGCAACGTATTTTGTTTAGTGTGAAAAGCTGGGATCCAAATCCATCCAGAAAGGTCTTCATGGTCAAAAGGTGCTGGTTGAGTCTCCACAACCCAATCTGATGAGGATCAACATCATCCAAGAATATGTTGTCGGATTTAGGGGTCTTGTTCATCAATTAGTTTGTACCTCAACCTAAGGTTATCTTGAACAAAGACCATATCCTTCAACCGTTTTTACTCTAAACATTTTCTCTTCTTGGTGTGTATACACTAAAAAACACTCGATTGCATTCATCGGAAGCATTGCATGTCTAGCTCAATATATGAACTGCAAATTTATGCAATTTATGGCACTAACTACCAAATTGCTACCAATAAGTTGCATGTAAAGAAAAAAGAGATTTAGCAAAGGATTTTGAAAGTTTGATTTAATTTTAGCCATGAATAATCTTATAATATAATTGAAACTTTGAAGACTTTACAATT
Organism: Picea sitchensis; assembly: GCA_010110895.2. Taxonomy (NCBI): domain Eukaryota; kingdom Viridiplantae; phylum Streptophyta; class Pinopsida; order Pinales; family Pinaceae; genus Picea; species Picea sitchensis. The sequence goes on along the minus strand of SNQJ01S0148251.1, from coordinate 28,941 downwards.
ACGTACCTGTTGGATCTTTGTAATGATCCCAGTAGTCTTTTCTTGAAACCACTAACTACCTTTGTTGTGTTTGTTGTGTAGGTGACTTATTGAGTTATCTAGTTATTAACTGCATTCATACAAGATTCATCCAACCCCGCTGAAAGATCAAACACAATCAAAGGAATCGTGCTTTATTATCAAAAGCATGGAACCGATACAATAGAGGACGGTCACAGGACCATCCTGAGATGGCCCAAATAGATAAGAAATCTGAGCTGCTACAAAATGCTGCAATAGAAGACCACAAGCCTCCAAAAGTTGAATGGGGATGAGGAGCCGATACAAGTAGATCTGAATCGTTCCCTTAAAATTTGGAGGTGCCGCTCCACTAAATTTCGAAACCCTCAATAGCACAATTTAGTGCAAGGGCCAAGGCTGGAGCCCAAGCTACACTTGGCCCAGTAGATGCAGACGTGGACCCCCACTGAAATCTCAAGTTGAACGACCAAGGAAAACTCCTCCAAACCATGAAACCTCTAATGAAGTTGCGCCCTCTTAGATGCCTGGAACCCTAGGTGGATTCGACCACGATGAAATACTCAAATGCAAAACTTCCCGAGATGTAGATGGGGCTATATGAGGAACCATGGGAGAGTTCGGACTTCGAGGATTCCTAGGGAAACTCTCTCTAGATCGAGATTCTTGGGTGTGGGCCTTGTCCTTGATGGGTCCCAATATGAAGCTAAATATATGGTGGTGATAACTCTCTAGAAAAACTCTCAAAATAATGGTTGTGCCCCTACAAATAAAACCAAAGTGTCGGAATGGCCACAGGAGGCTCTTGATAATTTGGTCAGACCCTTCTCTAGGAGATGAATTGCGCCCTTGGAAACTCAAGAACAATACGACCACACTATCTTAGCGCTAGATGGAAATATGTAAGTGTAGAATGGTGTGGAGTCTTTCATCCCGAGACAAAGCGTGGAACAAGGTGAGTGCTGGGTCTTTCACAAGCGGGTTAATCAACAGGGGTTTTGTACAACAAAACCCCCAAGCTGAATGCTCAATAGCAATAACAAGCAATATATCAAATCCAAAATGAATAATAGGTTATTACCCCATCCTTCTATTTATACTTTTCTTTTATTTCTCTGTTGAGTTAGATTAACTCCCGGGGTTAACTTCTATTCTTCAGTTGAGTTATATTTTACTCCCTTTTAATTTTTTCATCAAGCCAACTTAATAATATAACCTTAGGTTTAGTTGACTTTTCCCCCCTCGATGTGAGACTATGACCTAGTGGGGATGCCAGGGCCTTGAGTCTCCTCATCACCTCTTATCAAGAGGTGGGGAACATTATTCTGATTTCCCACCTTGTACTTGTCCTCCCGAGCAATTCAAACACATTTCTCTCTGCGTGCTCCTTTTCCCATGTGACATCCTCAATGGTGCGTCCTTTATCGATGGTACTCCTTGATGCTTAGGTTTCTGAGCCTCTTCTATCGGACTTCTAATACCTCCTCCCAGATCAAAACAAGTTGTCCCTCCTCATCCATGGGAGGTAATACCTCAATGGGTATGATGTGTTGTCTGATCGTTTTCTTAAGGCAGGAAACATGGAAGTGATACCGTGTATTCCCTAACATACATGGAAGCTCCAACTTCGTCACATCCCTGACTCCCTATCTTCTAGTTGATTGGTGGAGACCCAAAGAAGCATTAGTTTGTAGTTTTTCTGCTCCACTTATTTTTATGGAATCCTGCCTGTATGTTGGAGCCTTAGGTAAACCATGTCACCAACCTCAAAGGTACGACCAACTATTGCTTATGCAGCGGACCTTTCTTTGGTTCACAGACCTTAAGATGATCCTTCAGCTCCCACGAGAATGTTTTGGCTCTCTGTCCAATCATTTTCATAGGTGCCACTAGCATCCTTGAAGGCAATCTCCCAAAGATAAAGGGATGGGCAGCCATTACAGGGCCTAAATGGCGTGACATGCCTATGGACATTATCTTTGGGTGGTGTTGTAGTGAGTACTCTCTTAGAGTTGCAACCATCATTGCAGCTTTCTGCTGTCACGCCACATAATTTTGAGATAGCCACCCACTTGTTGATATCTCTCTCTGTCCGTCCGTCAGGGGTGATAGAAGTTAGCTGGGGTCAAAGTCGTACCAACCAACTTTGAATAATTCCTGCGGTGTACTCCTTGAACCTGCTATCCCTATTGCTGACAATGGTCTTAGGTAGGCAGTGCAACCTGAAAATATCCCTAAAGAACAGTTCTACCGATACCTGTGCGGCACTAAAGTCAATAGCTATGGCTGAGGGTGTGGGAACTTTGTCAAACTGTCCACTACTACAAAAATGTATTCCTTCCCTTGTGTCTTTGGCAATCCGGTGATGAAGTCCATGGATATGCTCTCCCATTTATTAACTTTCCGGGAATGGGTAGGGGTTGTAGTAGTCCTACTTTTGATGCGTGTGCTCATGCCTGTTCTTCTGACATTTAGTACACTCTTTGACGTGCTTAGTCACATCCTCCTTGAGGCCTTTCCATGAGAACCTTTCTCTCACTTGCACAATATGTCTTGCTGATCCGATGATTGCGCCGGTGGTGAGTCATGAATGCGCTTTACGCAATATCATAGCCTTGAGGCCGATTCGGGAACCAAAAATCCGGTCCTTATAGTGAGTAAGGGTCGATTTCCGCGCTTTGAAATTATCGCCATGCGCACCGTGGCCTTTAAAATTGATCCTTTGTACTCTATCACCGGATGAGATGCTTTCAGGTCAAGCTGCTACCACAATCGCTGGCAAAGATGGATGGCCTCACGGATAGAGCATCAGCCACCACATTGTTCTTTCCTTTGACATATTCAATGTCAAAATCATATTCTTAAACCTTACTCACCAATTTTTTATTCCTCTCGTTCGTATCTTGTTGCTCCAAGAAATATATCAAGCCATTTTGGTCATTCCTAACCACAAAGCGTACTCCTACTAGGTATTGTTTGAATTTGGCTAGTGCATGCATAGTAATAACATTTCTTTGTCATAAGTGCTATAGAGTAGCTTCGGGACCCCCGAGTTTCCGACTCTCATAGGCAAGGGGTTTTCTTACGCATCCCAGTGCGATGTACTTCCCGGAGACATCACACTCCAAGGTAAAGGGTTGAAATCTTGAAGGGGCTAAGATTGAATGCGCTGTCCACTTCCTTCATCTTGTCCATCGTTATTTGAGCCTCCTCATCCCTTGAGGCTCATTTCTTGTTTAAATCGGTCAAGGGTGCACGGTGAGAAAATCGACAAACTTCTTATGTCGTGCACATGCCGGAAATCCTCTCAATTACGTGAGTGTCTTAGGGTAGGCCATTCCATGATGGCTTGTATTTTCTCGATATTGCATGCCCCCTTTACGATGATGTGTCCCAAGTAGAGGACTTCTGTCATTCCAAACTCGCGTTTGGACTCCTTAGCATACAATGATTGTTCTTCCATGATTGATAAAATATGATCCACATGCCCGAGATGCTCCTCCATGTGCTATTTGTAGATAAAACCAAGTCATCAAAAAAATACAAACAGGTGCTTCCTCGGTTGTTTGTTGAACACATGGTTCCGTACATGATTGGAATGTAGCGGGGCGGTATAGGTTAACAAGGAATCCGCAAAAATCATAATGGCCGTAATGACATCTAAAAGGTGTTTTGAATGTCTTCCTCCCTCATCTTGATCATTATTAGCAAAGCGAAGGTCAATCTTAGTGAAGTAGATGGCACCATGCAATTCGTCCAACAATTCATCAACCCTTGGTATTGGGTACCTGTTTTGATGGTCTTTTTATTCAAGGCTGCAGAAGTCCAATGCACATCCTCATATTACCATCTTTCTTCTTCACCAACACTGCAGAAGAATAAAAGGGCTAGATACTAGGCCTGATGTGCCCCCATGTCCGAGTTCCTTGATGGCCTTCTCTATCTCATCTTGTACTTCTTGGGATGCACAGCATGGTGTGGTAATGAATGGTTTGGCCCCTTCCTCGAGCTCAATAATGTGCTCAAACCCCTATCCGGTGGTACTCCGGGTGGAATGAGCCCAAACGCAGCGGTATGCATCAAGGATTTCTTTGATCTTTGGGGCGTAGTGAACCTTGCCTAGCATCCATCGATGTTACAATCCGCATTACGCTGCATACTATCTCCCTCTCTCCAGGAGAGATGGCCTCCATCCTCACTTAGCCATTGACTACCTTTGCATCATTCCACAATGTCATACCCGGACACTACCACAGGTCCACTTGCCCTCCTCTGTGAATGACATTTCCTTGGTTTTGTAGTTGGTAGTGATAGGTCCCAATGTGTGAGCCACGAACTCCCCTAGGATGATGTTGGTGTCAGGAAGGTCCATGACATAGGCGATTCCTATATCAGCTCATGCCACCAAAGGTGGCTTCATGCGGAATGTAATAAATGCGAGGGCATAGTGCTTCCTCCCACCTTGAATATGGAATTCTGTGGTTATGTGCCTTCTTTTCAGTAATGTTGATTCGATGAAGTTGTGGGAAGCTCCTCCATCAATCAAGAACAAAACTCTTTGTCTGCAAGACCCCCCTCATTCGGAAGGTGTTATACTTGGGCCCCCCACTGATAGATGCCAAGGTGGCCATGTTGTCCTGCCCTGTGATCTGTTCCTCCTTCCCTCGATTGGTTTGGCCTCCATGTTACGTATCGGTGATCTCTTCTTCCTCTTCATTATGCGAAGTGACCTCAATGTAGTGCACTGACCACGGCCCATTACGTTTGTGTGTTGGGTTCCTTGGTTCTTTGCAAGTGAAGCAAGTTGCTTCCGTCTCAACTCCCTCCTCGTGTTCTCATCCACTCTACCACGCCACATCAAACCCCTTGGGTCACGTCCTCCTTGATGCATTGGAGGTCTTTGGTCTCTTCCTCCCTTTGTTCGAGGGAAGTGCAGGTACAAATTTTGGCTTTAAGCTGGCGGTCGGATCCCTTGTCTTCAAAATAACCTCACAGCCAGGTTGGCGGGTAGGCAGAGGCCGGCGGTAACCCTTCAAAGGGTTCCATCAACCCCTCGGTGAAGAGCATCATGAGTCTATTTGGAGAAATGTCTTGCACCATCATTTCCAACCTTTGGAACTCATCAATATATGCCTCGGCCGCGCAGGTTTAGCAGGTTGTGGCGAGCTCGAGTATGGTTCGGGGATCTTCCTGATCCAGCACAATCAATAAGCCTGCGAGGTAGATTTTGTAGGACACTATCTGATTGTGGCCCAGAGTGGTGAGTCCATGATACCACCATTCATGAAGCCTTGCCATCCAAATTTTATAATGTAAACTTGATAGCCTCCATTTCCCTCATTTGGGTTGGTGTGAATGCGTGTCCATCTTTGCCTTGCTTATATATATCATCTGTTTGGCCGTACCATCATCAAAGAGTGAGGAATCTCTATCTTCCTTTTCGTTTCCAAACTCAAACTGCCCACGTAGTTTGACCCTAGGTTGATTTTGAACTGGAAGGTTGGCAATATTGTTCGGGGACATCTACCTTTGAATCCCTCATATCCAAAACGTAGTACTCAGCGGTACATCTAAGTCATTTTGACAACAAAGTCCTCCCACTTTGTTCTTGTTGCCCTTACTCCTTATGTAGATGAGGCATGTATGGCCTCGGGTTAGCCATACTACCCAAATGTCGGCCTAGCTATTCATCGTGAGCGTGGCATGTAGCGGCCTAGGGTTGGCCATCCGACCATTGGGCGATTACCTCCTCCACGACTTCCTTCCCGGATCGGGAGGCTTTCTCCGGAGTTATATATGATCTCATCGTAGGATCCACCGGATCCACCAGCCACCTTATTCCCCATACGTCACCGAGGTTCTTTCCTTGATGGGTCATTTGCATCAAAGGCGGGTTATCGATTATTGGTTAAATTGATCTTACGATTCGTCAACCTTCTTCAGGTTTCGCAAATTTACGGCTTTGTCCCTTTGTTGGTTTCACGGTTCTCATCTAGCTGGTGGATGAATTTGCTTTCCATTAAGTTTATGGTTTTCTAGAATTTTGTCAAATTTGGTGCAAGAGAATGATGCCAGGGCTCTGGGTTGTCCCCTGACCCTTCCATTTCAGTGTTTGTTTCACTGCTTGGTTTCTTCCTTCTACACATAAATATTACACTGTACCTCTACATGCGTCGATCCCTCCACGGGTTTGGAGGATCAAAGCTCGATACCAACATCATTGATCCCAAACCAATTCTTTTGGCAGAACCACTAACTATCTCTGTTGTGTATGATGTCCAGGTGACTTATTGAGTTATCCAGTTATTACAGGGTGTGTTCATACAAGATTCATAAACACATGGGGATCACAATATATATTCAAGATATAGAAACATAAGCAAAGATCCGACCTTTTATTATCATAAGCATGGAACCAATACAATAGAAACCAGATCTGGGATAACCCTCAGATGGCCCAATAGATAAAAAATACGAGTTGCTACAAAATGCTCTCTGGAGTCTGAATAAAACTCCAAGAAATTTTGAATGAGAGATGAAGACCGATACAAATAGTGAGTCTGAATCTTTGATTCCCTCAAAGGCTGGGAAGATGCAGCACCACTAGAAGATTGACCCTTAATAGCTGTTGGCTGCAGAGACCCAAATGAGCCCAAACTCACGCCCAATTGATAGATCACAGGTGATGAGGACCCCCTCCTAAAATCTCCAAGGCTGAGCAGTAGGGCAGAAGCTCCTCAAGGCCTCTGAGATCCTCTATTGAGGTTGCGCCTTCACGGATGCACAGGAACACTAGGTGGTTCGGCCCTGATGAGAAATACCTCCAAATGACCTGAAACTTCCCAGGAATGTAAATCAGGCTATGAGAACCTTGTGGGAGAAATTTCAGGACTCTCAGATTCTAAGGGGAGAGCTCTCTAGATTTGGGATTTCTTGCAGATGCGTGGGGCCTTCTCCCTTTGTCTCCAAATTAGGTCCCAATTTGAAGTAAATATATGATGGTGATAACTCTCGGAAAAACTCTCAAAATGATGGTTTGTTGCCCTGAGAAAAACCAAATTGGCCGGAATGGCCAAAGGCTCTCACGATAAATTTGGATCGAGCCCTTCTCTAGGTGATGGTGCGTCCTTGCTAGAAACTCAAGAACAATACGACTTGCTACTTTTTGAAGCGCTAGATGGAAATATGCTAAGTGTAAAATGATGTGGAGGAGTCTTTCATCCCGAGACCACTTATTTGTGGAACAAGGTGAGTGGGTCTTTCACCCTTGAGTTGCTCACAAGGGGTTTGTACAACAAAACCCCAAGCTGCTCAAAATGGCAATATATCCAAAACCAGAATGATTAATAGGTGCGCCCCAACCTTCTTTTTATACTTTTTCTTCTATTTTTCTGGAAATTTGAGGTTAAGTTATCTTTTTTACTCCTTGCAACCTTTTTCTTCAAAGTCCAACTTAATAATATAACTTTTGACTTCTTGACTTTTTCCCCCTCGATGTGAGACTATGACCTAGTGGGGATGCACAGACCAATGAGTCTCCTCATCACCTCTTTATCAAGAAGTGGGAGACATTACAATCTCCTACTTGCTCTACTTCCAGAACAACCATAGCCATGCTTAAGGTACCAATACTCTCATTGAAATGCAAAAGTTTGTTTTGTATCTCATCTTGTTTGTTGGAATCGGGGATCATGCACTCAATGCATTTGTATAATCCTTCTTTACCTCCCCATCTGCTTCAAAAACTTTTGTGTAATGGTACCTTTCAAAAAAGTTAAAACTTAAGAGTCAATGAGTTTGAACTTTGAAACATTAGCTAAAGTTTAAACATTTGTGAATTAAAATTTAATAATATCTCCTAAAAAACTTTGAAATTACTTACAACATACCTGGGATTCAAGTAATATCACGCAGCATGTAAAGGCCGATGGGTTGTTTATTCCATCTTTCATCAATGATTCTCCACAAAGGAAGATACTTTTGTCTTTTACCCTAATATGCTTCCTTTATTGCCTCCTTGGTCTGATCCATGGTCTCATAAACAAAACCCATGGCTACTTTATCACCATCCACCATTCTCAAAACTTTTACAAGAGGTACACTAAATAGCACTATCTCCTTTTCCCTTTTCCAAAATGCAACTTTCTCATACATTTTTTTTAACATTTTTTTTGCCTTCGGCCTTCTTGCTCCGTTGAGATGCATTCCACTCATCACAAGAGAACATCTTCTTCAGGTTGGCTTTTTGGTCAATCCTGGATTGCAACGTAAGAAAATTAATTGCAAAATGTGTGATAGGCCCATTTGTAAACTCTTTTCAAAATAGAGTGTTTTTTCTCATAAGGTTAAAAACCCACAAGTGGTTGTAAATGTACCTTGTTATGCTTTTACCTTGTTCAACTGTTTTTTTCACCCATTCAATTTTCCCAATATCCTCATGCATGAGGTCCAAACAATGGGCCGCACATGGAATCCACCAAATGGTACAATGCTTCTCCTCTAACATCCCTTCCAGTTGCAACATAATTTGCAGCATTATCAGTGATAGCACGGCCTGGCATTGCCCCCCCACCTCCTCAACTACTTCATCCAAAGACGAAATAGTAAATTTGCATCTCACTTGATCAGATGCATCCACAAATTTAAGAAACATAGTTCCTTTAGGGCAAGAACACACTGATTTAAGGAACATAGTTCCTTTAGGGCAAGCAATAAGGAAGTTAATAATGGTACGGGATCACTGATCAGTCCATCCATCAGACATGATTGTACAACCTGTTTTAGACCATGACTCCTTGAACTCTGTGAGGTATTCCTTTACTCTTTCAAATTCATTTTTTAACAGATTCCCCCTAATATCCTCATAACCAGGTCCTTTGAAGCCCGATCCACATGAAGCTACAACATCCAACATAGGTTGATAATAAACATACCTTGCATCATTGAAAGGTATGTCTGCATCATACCACCACCTAGCAATGCATTCCCAAGCAACCTCCCTTTCCATCTTCCATTTGGCATCAATAGTGGGTTGAGAACCAGGGGTAGTGTGGGGTAAAAAAAATGAGTCAAGGTTACCACGAGGCCTTTTGGATCCTGATGCACCAGCACCACTTCCACCAACATGTTCTATTTCTTCCTTAGGATTGGTATAAGGATCACGCTCAGGGATTGAGAAAACATATGATTCCTCAAACTAGGCATTCTATCTTGAGGATCACTATCAAATCTAGTTCCACCACTACTTCTCCCCACCTCTTTTCGAACCTTCTTATTCTTGGCTTTATTTGCTTGAAATCTTTCAAGAAAGCCCATCATCTCAGCTTTTAGTTCATCAGAAACTTTCAAGCATGGTTTTATATTCCCCCTTGCATTGGCTAGATGTTGTTTGATCCTATGAATATTCCCCCCACCAACCTCTTTTTTGCAATAATTACAAACCAATGATCCATCAATCAATTGACAATGAAGCCATGTTGGATCCTTCTTTTTTTTAGGAGCCATGGAAACAAATAAAAATCTGCAAATAAAAACCCTATGTGTTTTTAATTGCTAGATAGTAGAGCCTAGGAAAAAACAACAATACTTTTTTTGGAGAAAAAACCAACAATTTTAAGGGGAGTAAGTGCATAGTTTACATACCTTGAAAACAAGCTCCAAATCTGCCCAAGAAATAAGCTCCAAATCTGTCCAAAAAATATTCTCCAAAACAACTTCAGATATGCTCCCAAATTCGACAAAATAACTCTCCAAATCAGCTTCAAGAAAAGAGGAAAAATAACTCTCCAAATGAGCCCAACAATCACCTCCCCAAAGTAGCCTAGCAACCTCTCCAACTCAGCCCTGCAATCAGCTCTCTAAACTCAAGAAAAACCCTTAGCTCAAAAACTCAAGAGAAGCCAAATGAGTAGTGTGAGTGAAACAAAGGGGGTGGGGTTGATTTTATAGCTTCATTAGGGTCTCTAGACAAATCTAGAAGCTTCCCATGCATGCCCCTAACCCTAACTTTAAAAAAAAATCAGTTTTCCCCTCACTTTTCTGACCGCGGACGTCATTGGCAAAAAAAACCGGTTCTGTACGGAACCGACCGGTTCAGGCAAAAAAACCGGTTCCGTACGGAACCGGTCAAAAGCGGTTCCGTACGGAACCGGTCAAAAGCGGTTTTGATGAGCGGTTTGGACCGGTCTGGGCTCGGAACTGGTTGGATTGGCCGGTTTTACCGGTTCCGGTTCGGTTCTGGTAACATTGGTTATAATGCAAGAGGTCTCGGGGTCAAGTCCCCGGCCAGATATATTGTTGATATTGTTGGGTCTCACTCAACGTCTCCATCGGGTTAGGCCCCATAATCAAGATCGACGGTTTACCCCGTTTACCATCCATGAATCATGGGGAAGTATTCAGAGGGTTTTCCATGAGAGTTTCTTTGAAAAAAAAAAACAAAAAAAAATAATTTGGAGGGGATTAACTAAATTCGCCGGTGACTTTGTTAACATTCTACAGAGGAATAGCTAGGCATGCTAAGCCTACATTGATAGAAGAAGTGGGAAAGGATAACTTGTCACTGTTCTTAAAGTTGGTTGTATTTTTTTTTGTACTTGAAAGTTACTCAATTTATTACACTTAGAGCAAGGTGATGTAGTTTTCTTGAGTATTTTCACAAGCCCAAGAACCACTTTCATATGTTAATCAATTCTAATCAGGATGTGCATTTGCCTTGGTAAGATGCCCGACTCCAATATGCCTAGATACACAACACAATGAATTTTGAGGGAAGTAAGAATACACACGGTGAGTTTTGGGGGAAGTAAGAGTACCCTAGGAAAAGGTTGAGTGGCAAATCTGTGGATTATACACAACCCTGGCAATAGAACTCTAGTAGTAGAGGATTCAACCTCAAATGGTGGCAAGTTTTACCATCCTTGTTTTGTGTCTTTTGATAGCCGTCAAATTCAAAACGGAAATAGAAAAGAAAGGTTTTAAATTTGGTTGTATCTTATTGGTAGAGAGATTAATTACATAAATATTATAGCTAGGATTCTTGGGAATCAAAGCCATATGTAACTTGGATTGACTTCATGGTTTGTGAGAAATGGCACTTTAAAGTTTACCTAAGAAACTTATCAAAGTCCCATGATATTAAATTGGCTTAGTTTCGTATTTGTCGCTTCAACGTGAAGCTTAGTTGAGATGCAATGTTTTTTATTTGTGTATATTTTAATATAAACATGTTTACGAAAAAAAGGACTTTGAAATACCTTTGGGAGATACACAATGATCCAAATTGGATTGAGAATGAAATGAAAGAGTATGTATTTTTTAGGCGGAACACAAATATAGTATTGAAAGTAGAGTATTACGGTGAAAATCAAATTATATTAACGAATCAAATTGTGAAAAACATTGCAATATAAAAATAAATACAAAATAGCTAGAATGGTGTAGCTCATCTTTGAAAAGAGATGTACAAATATGTTTATTCACAAAAGGGCCATAAAGAGGTTGAAATTGCATTTTATGATAATTCCAAATAAACCCTACAACACAAATCTCCAAATATAAAAATCCCAACCTTAGGAGAGTTGAGGTGGTGAAAGTAACGTGGGACTTGAGGAGCCTGGTTGATACGACAACTTTATAGGGCCATAACTTCTGCATATGAACTTTGTTTACAGGGCCATAACTTCTGCATACAAACTCTATTTGAGGTCCTCTTTACACTGTTAGAAAGATCTTGATGAGCTCGGTTGGAGGGGAAGCTCAAACCAGGAAAAGTCAGAGACTTTATTCTTGGCATGTGATCGTCCCCAAAAAAATGTTGTTTAGGACTTGGAAAATGCATTAAAAGTTCAAGACTTCAAAATAGTTGAACACAAGGTCCCAACTTCTTCCTTGATGACGTGAGATTGTGACAATATCTAGAGTATAAACCATTCCCTAAATCCTTGTGAATATGAAATGAGTTACAAAACTATTGATCTTGTAAGTTTTCTTGGAGCCAAATGATAAGCAAAGACCAACTCATATTGAATTGATAAGCAAAGACCAACTCATATTGAATTTATAATTAGAAAGGTGCAACTTGCAATTTTATCTATGAATGTTGAATTGATAAGCAAAGACCAACTCATATTGAATTTATAATTAGAGAGGTGCAACTTGCAATTTTATCTATGAATGTGAGTGCCAATTTGTGTGAAATTGACCTAGTTTTGTAACTCCAATTTTCTTTTTTCACGAAGATGATCCTGATCCTCGTACAAACTCGTAGCACACTTCTCTTTGTTGATTCTATATATGATTAGGTCCCATGTGTGTGCAAGCTCAATCTTATCCCTTGTTTATTTCATGATGTTCAAACACTGAGATCATGGGGAAATATAATTTATCATTGTTTTTACATATGATCAAATTTATTTGAACATAGTTATTGATTTGATGAGAACTATGACCTCAAAACAAGAACTCAGTTATTGATTTGATGAGAACTATGACCTCAAAACAAGAACTCAGTTATTGATTTGATGAGAACTATGACCTCAAAACAAGAACTCAAGTTCTTAAAACGGATAATTTTACATCCAAAACACTAAAATCAATCCCTTAATTGAGAAGTGATTACATAATAAACATTACAACCTTTTGCAATCATGGCTTTGCTTTAAAATGCTGTAATGTTGTTGACAAAAATGTTAAAATCAACTATCCAATCGAAAATAATATTGCCAATAACATTGTTTTTAGGTTCATTAGAGTTAAAATAGAAATTATTTGAAACCATGATCTTAACATGTACCATTGCAATCAAAACCTTAAAATCAACTTTCCAATAAGAAAAATGATTTTATTAATTACAACCCTCACTCTCTCCATTTTATTTCAAATTTAAAATTGTAACATTTTTGAAATCAGGGATTTAATGACCAATATTGTTGTAACCAAAATCTCTGGATAAACCCTAAAATTAGTATCACCAATATCACCTTTTTTAAGGTGATAAAATTATAGCATTTTTAAACTATTATTTAAAACATTTATATTACTATAAGCAAAACCATAAAATCAACTTTAAAATGTGAATCCTTTCACTATATCGTCATTACATTAAAAAAAAAAAGAAAGACATTACAGCTCATCCACATTACATTAAAAAAATATTAAAAAACAAATGAAAA
>SNQJ01S0148250.1:23619-44811 GCA_010110895.2 Picea sitchensis | reverse complement strand
GTTGTCTTTTTCTCATTATAGGGATGAGCCATTTTCTCTAGACCTTCAGGTATATACTTCTTCAAATTGGCATGTTAATCACTCCCTCCAAAATCATTGCATTTCCCAATATCATCTCCCTACATATATCTCTAGGATTCCATTCCTTGAGTATATAGCAAATTCACCCAGTTCCACACACATTTAGTTGTTTTCCCCAATAGTATTCCACCCACATGGATTATCTTTATTTTTTATCTTCCCTCGCAAATTCACACTCATGTTTTTTAGCAGAGATGGGAATTTGAGTAGTTTACATTTCTTGGAATGAACCTCATACTTCTTCTCACCATCTTTCCAACTAAAACACCCATGAACTCGTAGATCTTCATAAGTTTTATGATTAGTTTTGTTGAATGAATTACCACACTTTCATTGTCCCCTCATATTCCCTAAGATCAATTGACCATATGCATTCCATCTCATCATTCACCCACATCCATAGAGACCTAGACCAAGTGCCCCTCTCCCCGATTTTCTCTCACCACTCTTACCTCACTAGGCTGAGATGTTTGATCATTGAGGCACCCATCTCTTTGTTTTCACAATAAACCAAATTTATTTTTCATTCGTTTGGCAATTGTAAAAAACACCTCTATTTTATGAGAAAACAAGTATACCTATTCCATCACACTTGATGATGTCATTTCACCTGACAACATCCCTAGTTTCCCTTGGTCAAATCATTCACACTAAGTCACCTATTTCTACATACATCCTTGTTGTTAGAAGCACTTCACATATCCCAATACTCTTCACTATGATTCTAGAGTTTCTACCCTCAACTACCGATTCATTTATCCTCAATCTCAATTTGACAAACGTTTACCATATCTTATCACCCCCCTGACCTTAAATCACTTTTAATCTAGTTGGTTGTTTGTTTTCCACCATTATTAGTCGTCAATTATGCTCCACCCAAGGGAATTCTTGAGTCCCATTTCCCACAAACCTCATCCATATTCATCAACAAAATATCATCATTACATATTCAGTATCTGGTTTATCTTCAATTGATTTCAAGGGGAACCTTTCCCTTTGTGGTTGTTGCTTCATTCCTATCAACATCAACACCCGCTTCTAGGAATATTGTAGTATCTTAGCTCCTATTATCATACAAATGGAGAATCTCGAATGGGATACGAAAGTCATCATTTATCTTTTCTTCGGTTGACCTCTTTGATGTTTGTTCTTGACACATATCCACATTAGGATGGGTCTTACTTTGTGATAGTTGTAGTTTCCAGTTCCATTGGAAGTCCCATGGTCTTGATTAGCCATCAATACCATCAAGTATGAATGCTAATCATAGGTGTTTATAATTTCAGGTTCTAAGGAAGGTTCTCCTTAGAAAAGTTCTTTATTGTTACTGGCGCCCTTGAGGGAAATGCAGATTTCCACTTCACCAATGTTCTAGTTACAACATTATCCAATACCACTCTTACTTCTTATGCTTAAAAAAAATCCCTCAACATTTTTTCTACTATTATAATAATTTTTATTTATGGCACGAGCATGGGACATTCCCACCTCATTTGTACAAAATAAATTCTATTTTTCAGGTATGATAGTGTTTTTGCAAGTGATTCTTCCCTATACTTCCATGGGATGTCCTTGTTTCCCTGGTCTCTTTCTCCCTCTCTACCAAGTATTCGTGTACACGAAAAAAAATGATGATGTATTTCAGCTATACATTTTCTCCTAACCTCACACATCATGTGGCATATGTTATCACCTAAAAATAACTCACATAGCTATGTAGGTGATCACCAGAAGAGTCATAGATACAATACAATAAACTGCTAACTCATGACATTGATACACTATACTCAATAGAGTACCAAAATTATGTAGAGCAAGCTTTTTATGCATCAACGTGACTATGCAGTTTGGATTTTGCACGACCTGCATGACTATTTATTTCAAAGTCGCATAGATCCGTTTGAAGTGAAATCTCAAAAACATTCAAGTATTAAACATTTGAATATTACATGTTTGCACATGTTTTAAGTGCCATAGTAGGTGCAATGTCTTCCTACATGATAAGCCTGTGCGAAAGATTACCATGGGTGGCTCTTTTTAATAGTCGGCGCCCCAGCAGATCCGGATCAACATAGAACTTCACTAACTAACGCACAGAAATCCACAATTTTTCATACCGATATATTTTATTTATATACCGTGATCTTTTAGAGCCCACTTTTTTATTTACATCTCCTTTTCTACTGTCTGCCACAATCTTAAACACCTTGACTTTTTAATCTGCGTATCTAATTTTGTCAAGCACAATCGACATTTTAACTACCTTTGTAGACCTTTCACATACATCCAAAAGGATGAGCACTTAAGCCTATACAAAATGTCATATTTTATGACTTAGTTATAGGATTGAAAGTACAACAATAAATGTGAAAATTAGAACCTCTTTTTCAATGACAATATAAAATTGCAAATCATAAAAACTGCAATTTTATATTGTCATAATATTTGTAATTTGCTCAATCAAGTTCTAACCAACATTGCAATAATGACATGTTGCACTATTTGATTTGATTAAAAGTTTTTGTCAAAAGAAAGAGCTAAAAAAACAAGTGTGATTATGCAAAATTTATAAAAATGTGATCATATCTATCATTCCTCACATCCAATAAAGAAAATGAAATATTGTATTGCAAAATTTATAAAAATGTGATCATATCCATCATTTCTCAAATCCAATAAAGAAAACAAAATATTGTATTGCATTGTAGTTAATGTAATTATGTAATTCTAATATGTCCTTAGAAAGAATTGTGTAATTACATTATGTGAAAAAAATTATCCAAAAATTGTACTAGCAAACGATAAATAAGGTATCTATTAAAATCATAATAGATAAATGTGAATAGAAAAATTAGAAAAGACTCCAAAAAAACATATGTTCAGATAATACATAAGATATATCTTGAACTCAAAATAGATAGCTAAGAATAAATAAATTAGAAAATGACTCTTAAATGTTACATCGATTTGTTCAAATTTCATAATGAGGAAATGGATCATGTAAAATGGAATACATCTATTTTAGTGTCCATGCATTGGATTTAACATCAATTGCATTTGTTTCAATATACTACTTTAATTTCAATGTTTATGCATTGGTTTCAGTGCCCATTGCACTGATTTCAATATTAATTATATTTCCATGTTTGTGCATTGGTTTCAATGTCTCTTGCATTTATTTCATTCATGACATAACATAAAACAATATCCTGCATTGATTTTATTGATAATAAAATGAAAAATGATTTAGAGAAATCAAGTAGTTGCATTTATTTTATCCATAGAACAATGAAAAACAATAGGGTGCATTGATTTCAATGATGATACATTGAAAATTGATTTAGACTCTAGCATGATCAAGTAATAGTTATAGCTCAAAATGCCACTATCATGCATTTTTTACTTTGTCCCACTCACTTACACATCCACCAACCTCTTTTGCTAAGGTTCCTCTTAAAAAAACAACTTGTTGCATGGTGTACGTGCCCTGCTACATATGTAGTGTGCATACATACGCTAACTACATGCCTGATAGCCCGCGTATACTCTAAAAAGTTGCAAAAATTAAAAAGGTCCATGCTTTCGGGCGAAGTTCACGGGCTATGTTACGTTGCAAAACCATCTTACCTCCTACAACCCTTCTAAAAACTATTTAGCCATATTTTCTCCATATAAAAGGGGCCCTAGGGGGGTCATTTGGATATATGAAAGAAGAGACAAGTGAACTCTGCCAAAAATTTTCTCTTTCATTCCAAGCCTTTTGCATCCCGTTTTGAGTTTCATCCTCAACATTCCCTTCCATTCATCCTCCTTATACAATCCATCCCTTTACTCTATATTGGCATGTTGGTTGTGAGGATAAGATATTGAGAATAATGCACTTGGAGTCAAAGTAGATGACCCAAACGAGGTTCGTGGAGAGACGTCGAAAAGATTCAGGTTCTAACTTCCAATCTTGTTATCAATAAATAAGAAACTCCTTGTCCCAGATCTTTATGTATTTACGTTTAAGTTTATGAATGTTTTTCACGAATATATAACCCTTTAGATGATCTTGGTAGTTATGTATATGCTATCATTGTTTGTTTTGTGAAATTGTTTCAGGCCAGCTTTGGGACAAGACCTGCAATTTTGGAATGGACAACAACAAGAAGGGATCTATGATAGTCATAAACACTTAAGGTACACATTTCGATCTTCTCTCCCTTCCGTTAATTATCATTAGGTCTTGTTGGATTTGGGTAAAATAGAATCGTTTCTATCTTTTAAGGTGTCAAGGCTCTTCCTAGTCGCTAGACCCAGGTTAGGGGGATTTTTCCCCATAGCAGAATTGGCAACTCCACTGGGGAATCTCTCTAGGGTCTTGTTAGGAGATTCTTTTGGTCTAGTTTCCTGTTATTTTCTATGCTTTCTGAGTCTGTAAGAGTCTCTGGTCACCTTCTAGGTGTTTCTAGTTTTCGTGATCTAGATGATCACTTTGAAATTTATCTCTTTTTTTATTTGGTTTAGCAGTATACGCACCTTTTTCTATACCCAGAATGTGTACATATGTGCCTTGATTTATCCAAAAAAACTTGCATTCATAGTCTGTTTGTGTACAAAATGTGTACCTATTCTTTTGAAGAGTTTTTCAAAATATTTTCTTTTGCTTCTAGGAAATTTTGGTCTCTCGGGTCCTCCTGAGTACCAAAGACTTATGTTAATTGTTGTTTAGAGAGTTTTAAGTCTCAGATTGTCTATGAAGTTGTAAATAAATATATTTTGTTTAATTTTCTTTGTCTCTCTCTATCTTTTGTCAAGGTTGAAGGTGCATTGTTAAGATTTAGGTTCTCCTTTGGATTTTAGTGAATCCATCCTCTCTGATAGTGGTTTAGGACCTGATTTAGTCTTTGGTTTGTCATCCTTGCCTCTTGTTATTCTTTGAAAAGAAAAAATACATCTGTTTCATATTTTCATTTCACAAACATATAAAAAGATAAAAAAAATTGCTTTTATAAAAGAAAAGAGATCTCGACCCAAAGTTCCTTCTTATATTCTTCCTTGAAAGTTTAAAGTAGTTGCATTTCATTTGGAATGAAAAATCATTCTAGGATAGATTTCACATTAGGATCTTGGTTTTCATTTTGAAAAGTTTGCACCTTGAAAGTTAAAAGAGCCAAATATTCACTAGTAGGACGTAGTTTTCTTTCATTTAATTTTAAATCACAATGTTCTAAAAGCTCATTTAACTCTTCTCTTTCATCTCTCAAAGAACACCACAAGTTTCACTATCAAACCCTTCAGTAATCAAGCCACTAAAATCAATGCTTAATGTTAAAATCAATTAGACTTTTTTCTTTTATAGGGTATGTTAGCACTAGAAGTCACACCTAGACTGTTGTAGATGAAAACCTAATACCCATCAAAATTATGAATAATAGTTGTTTTAAAAGTGTGGCAAATGGATGTGAAACTCAGTTTATGATGTCAATCACAAAACCGTCCATGAAATACACACCGACAAGCAAGGCTTTGAATAGCTTCAAATTCATGTTTAAAGATAAAAATGGAATATAGAAGACTTAGAAAGAAAAGTGAAATATGTGTATCAAGTCACATCAGGTACTTCTAGAACACATATGGAAGAAATCTCATTGAATAAGAACTTCTTAGTAAAAAGGAGAAAACACTTTGATCAATTTGCATAAATTACCAACAATAAATAATTTAATGTAATAATAAATCAAACATCATGATGAATCCTTAACTAGAAACTAACAGCAAAGTGAGATAGAACATAAATGATAGTAGTAAAGTAAATGATCTTTCATTATTAAATATTCTTGAATCTGGTACATACATTAGGAAAACTCTGTTACAGTTTTAAACTAAAGATAAGAGCTCCTCTGCTTAACCATTTGAACCCCCTCTCAGGTTACAACACATGTTAAATAAAAAATCATCCAAAAATTGTTTCCCATTCACCACCTAACTTCCTTATAGGATTCTATTCCTAAGAAAAGTGTATCACCAAGTGTACAACAAGAATGCAAACAAAATGCTATTTTCCAGGAAGATGTTGGCAACGTTTAGAACAACCCTTAACAACTTGATGACGTGGATTTACTTTAGTAAGATGTTTTAGGAAGGTGGCCTTTTGATATGCAACTAATCTCCTAATTTCTTATCCGAACTCAGCCTAAAACCTGGAAATTCATTTCATCTTCAAAATATTCATTACTCCAAGTTCGTAGCACTTACGCTGCAGACTACCCTAAAACACCCAGTTCGCAGCACTAGTGAGTCCACGCACTGCAAACTTTCCTGTAGGTGCATGTTTACTTCCAAAAAGGATTCCAACCTTTAAAAATTGCACAAAAAGTGGGATAAACCTTCCATAAGCTGCTACAAACTCCTTGCAACAAGAAGTAACCTTGGAGAAATCATATGAAGATGCTAAATTTAGATCAAGATCCAAAATCATCATTTAGGTTGTAATTGTATGAAAAACATTTAGCCATGAAAAAAATGATGTTGATGTGAAGTATTATCCTTTATTCATATTTTTTTGGTACTCCTTCTATTAGCCACCTTATCCAACATATCTAGATTATTTTTTTCTACTTTCTCTTTAATGGGTTGTAACTCTGCTTTTAATTTCTTGATCTCGGCTTGGAAAGATCTCTTCTATTTATACACATTCTTGAGTTTCCCATGAAGGGGTAAATACCTCTTAGACATGAATCTTGATTTATCAATAGTCTCCTAATATAGTTATAGCATATCCTTAAGCTTGATTCGGGTCTCCAAATCCTCCTTCTTCAATTTGTCAATTTCAGTTCTTGTCTCCTTGAGTTGCCTCCTGAGTCTTTTGAAAGTAGGATTAATTTCATGAGGAAGAGTGTTGATATAAATAATATCTATGGGATACTTAGAAGTTTGAGATTTTTCCTTTTGTTGAGCTGAGGCTTCTGCTTCACCATCTTCCATAGGAACATGCTTTTTAGCTGCTAATTTGGTGAAAGGTCTTCTAAATTTGACTGTTTCTGCAACAACAGGTGGGGAAAAGACAAGTTTCTTTCCCTTCAAACTCCTTTCTTTTATTGATGATATATCCATAGGTGTAGGTTCTTCCACAAAGGAAATTTATCATTCGGGAGGTTGTAAGGGACCACCTTCAGCTGTTTTATAGTAACCTGAAAGGATTTATCACTCCTGTTCATCTTCCTCTTCTTTCTTGAATATGAATTCACAATATTCTCAATAGGGGTAGGTGTTTGTCTTTTGGACTGTGGTGTATGAGCAATATCTCGCTAAAAACCTGATGCAACTAGAAAAGTCTCCCAACAAGTCTTAATCTTCCTCAACTCTTCCACTACTAGAATCTTGATTAAAGTAGAGTGAAAAACACTGGTATCCACTTGCTTGGACTTATCCTAGACTCTATCTAACAACTTACCAATACTCGTGAAAAGATAAAAGAGAAGGTTCATGGACTCTTTTCCAGTGAAGTTTAATATCAATCTGATATGGTATTGATATACCATATTGAACTTTCCTTCACACGTGAAGGACCTTTGAATGAACCTCACCATTTTTGTCAAAATACTTCATCATGTGACTTATTGGAAATCCCTTGGGTAGGTTGTCTCCTTGATATTCAATTTTTAGGAATTTCTTGGAGAAAGAAGAGTTCAAAGACACGAATTTAAACCATTTCTCACCACAATCAGGTATCTCTGTGGCTACAGAAATACACAGCTTAGAGACTTCAAACTCCAACACCCCCACCTTATTATTTGTCTGAATGAAGTTGAGTGCAAAATAATTAGCTACTTCGATATGTACTCTTTGCATTTTCTCACAAAAATTGAGGCAACCCACTCTCTAGAAAGATTTCTTGAAAAATGGTTCAGAATGGATGAGTTGCATATCATGTGGTTCAACTCTCACAATATCTCCCACTTTTTGGATCTTCTTGCCTTGTTGACTATCCATAATGACTGTTTTCAAAACCTCATATACCCTCTTATGACAGTTTGTTATGAGATATGTAAATACAAACAAAAAAATTAGGGTTTGTTTACAGAGTTGGCACAACTTAGGGTTTACTTTACTGAACAATTTATGCACAACAATAGTGCGAGGATAAACATGATGCAAGTAGGAAGTGAGAAAAGAAAAAAATAAATTCAACTGGATGAAAACTATAGATAAGCATAAACTATCATGACACCAAGGATCTGACATAGACTAAAGTCAAAATTATTTCCCATGGAAGAATCAAGAATGATTTATTGACATGATATATGACTCAAAACCTAAAAAATTTAAAAACCCTATGACTCAAGCTTATAAAATTGAAAATATTTTGACCACTACACATCCTATGTGCTAACATCTAGCTCCACAGGGGATAAAGACCTCCCTGTGAGGCTCCAAGAACATTGAAGTTCTAGTGCCTTGTCTTTCACTTGAATATGATTCTGATTTCAATAGTTGCTCACCTGCTTGCAAGTTAAATCATCTTACAGAGACCAACTGCTAGTTCTGTTGGGCATGGAGTCATTCACCTCCTTCCAAATTTCTACAAGTTATTCTGAAACCAAAACTTATTGTTGCAAGCCAAATGAAAACTGAATGTTGTACTCAAACTGAAAACCAAATACTTTCATGGAAAGCTTATTTATGCACACTCTTACTCCTACTCCAATCAACTAAACTATTTCTTGATCAAGTGTAATTGACTTTCCAATGAAGCCATCAAAGCATCTAACTGATGAAATGTAATACTTGTTTGTATCTAAGTAAGAAAACATGAAGAGAGCATTTTATGAACGACAAAAATTCCACAAAGAACATGTACTCACAACTACAAATTGATGAGATGCCAAAACTTGCAGCATTTGGGATATGTGGAAATGATGAATCCATCTAGGTTGCTATTGGATCCCGAAACTTGTAAAAAACCTCAATATGATGCAAGAAAGGAATATTCACCAGTGTTAGATCTTCTGCAATTTGATTTGTCTACAAAATTGAAAATTGTTGTAGGTCGATATCATTTTTTATCACATGTTGTTCAAAATTTTCTACAGATTCAAGTACAAGAATGGTGAATGCAGACTTGATTATCTCCAGTGGTAGTTGCTCAAGTAATTTATTTGAACAATTATGCTCATCTAATTGATGTTATGCAAGGCAATATTCAACTTGTTCTTTATGACCGAACAAATATGGCATATTCCTTTTGGAACTACATTGCCTCTCCTGAGATATTTTTTACTCATGATTAAAAATATTAAATTGTTGATCTTCACAAATTAGTGATTGTTCTTGGTATTCAACATCACTGTCTCCATAATGATCAAACAACTGTGGACCATTAAGGGATATAACTTGAGAAATCTTCTCATAAGATTTTTCAATGACGGGCTCATTGTATGATCCCGCAACAAAAGTCTATTGAAAATACACTTTCTCTTCTTCATAACCAACAAATGGAATTTGTTCAACTTCAAATATGTCATAAATAGGTTGATTTAAACAGTGGTTAACATGATATACTATTTTTTGATCTTGAAATATCTCTTCAACCATTTTATGATTAATTTTTTCTTGCACATGACTATCACTTATTTCAAGATTTAAAGATTCCTTCTTTAAAAATTGTTGATCTTGAACATGAAGTATGAAAGATAAATGCAAGGGATCGAAAAATTGTAGATCATGACCATGTTTTTCAAGCTTATCTTTAATAGAAGATTTTAAAATGTTTTCTTCACAAACCAACTCTTCTTTAATTTATGTTTTAGCAAGACCTTCTAAAGTTCATCATAAGAGGAAAAATCTACTGTCCTTTGAGGTCGAGATTCATTATTTTCACAGTAATCTTCAAGAAGCAATTCACGTGGACAATACCTTTTAAATTTTTTTTTGAACGCACCATGGAAATATTTTAAGGAGCATATGCTAGAATCCGGAAGAGAAAAATACCATTATCATGCATCACCCTTTAACGAGTACATGAAAATTTTCATCAATACATCCTCTTGAAGTATTCCTAGTTGATCCATGCATTGATAAAATGTAAGAAGATGTTGGGTAGGATTATCCTCCTTCTCTTCTTTAAAAATAGGAAGATAATCCATCCATTCTGATGGGAGAGGCACTAGATTTGTAAAACTAGGGACAACTAAAAAATTGAGAGGTGCAAACCTTCGTGCCAAGATAGCCTCCATGGCCTTTGTCGTCCTGAATTATTGAAGTCACCAAAAGATTCTTTCTTCATGCATTCAAGTTGCTAGGTGGAAAGATACACAGTCTGTTCTGTCACCAATCCTTTCTCACCATCAAGAACTGGTAGTAATCTTAGTCGTACATCCCAGGGAAGACC
Source organism: Picea sitchensis (assembly GCA_010110895.2). Taxonomy (NCBI): domain Eukaryota; kingdom Viridiplantae; phylum Streptophyta; class Pinopsida; order Pinales; family Pinaceae; genus Picea; species Picea sitchensis. Next base: position 34,355 of record SNQJ01S0148250.1, on the reverse strand, counting down.
TTCAACTTCGTCCATGCCAGTGGTGCCAAAAATGTTAGCACTAGAAGTCACACCTATACTTCTATATATGTAAGTCTAGTACCCATCATAATTGTGAATAATAATTGTTTTAAAAGTGTGGAAAATGGATGTGAAAATTAGTTTATGATGTGAATCACAAAACCCTCCATGAAATACACACCAATAAGCAAGGCTTTGAATAGCTTCAAATCAGTGTTTAAAGATAAAAATGGAAGATATAATACTTAGCAAGAGAAGTGAAATATGTGTATTAGGTCACATCCGATACTTCTGGAACACATATGAAATAAATCTCATTGAACAATAACTTTTTAATCAAAAAGAGAAAATACTTTGATCAACTTGCATAAATTACCAACAATAAATCATTTATTGTAATAAGAAAGCAAGCATCACGATGAATCCTTCACCAGAAACTAACGCCAAAGTGAGATAGAACATAAATGATAGTAGGAAAGTAATTGATCTTTCACTATTCAAAATTCTTGAGTCTGGTACATACATCAGGAAAAATCCGTTACAAATTTAAACTAAAGATAAAATATCCTCTTCTTAACCATTCAAACCCCCTCTCAAGTTACAATGCATGTTAAATAAAAAAACATCCAAAAACTGTTTACTATTCACCACCTAACTTCCTTGTAGGATTCTATGCCTAAGAAAAGTGTGGCACTAGGTGTACAACAAGAGTGTAAACAAAATGTTATTTTCCAGGAAGATGTTGGCAATGTTTAGAATAACCCTTTATTGGTTATTCGCTTCCCTTCTCAGGTTGTCTGAGTTATTGACGCAAGGTTCATGTCATTCGGGGTTCCAACAAAGCCTCTAAAACTATCTTCCCTCCTGGTAAACTAGAAGGAAACACATCACCCAGAAAGCATTGGAAGTCTCACTAGAGATAGCTTTAAATGGGTGGTTATAAGACTCACGTGTTTACAGCCTAGAACAGAGTAGGGGATAGGGGTTTCTGAATTAAGGTCAGATACCATGAACTGTAAGGGGGAGTACTTATTCCTTGGATTCGCATACAGATATCCCACAGTTTCATTAAAGTTAAGTCTAAGCAGATTCGTAACAATGTATTAACTCATTCATTAAATTTAACCATCAATTGTTGAAAGAAAGAAGAAACATGCATACATTTAAAATGTTACACAAGGATTACTGTGGTTCAACCCCTCTTGGGCTACATCCACAAAGATTTGGCTCTTGGCTCTTGTATTATGATAGTTTTGCATTTTCGGCACCCCGCGCTTACAATTCTCCACAAAACTGGGTAAGATCTATGTGAGGCGAACTAGATCGCACCAGGCTCCACGACCTATGGTCTAATCCTCGGATCTACCTTTCCTTGTGTCTCCTTTGCTCAACAACTTACAAAATCGGTTCATACCACTCAAAACATTACAGAGAATTGCTAACAACTACTAATGAACAACCCTATATGATACTTTCGTATCTATATTTATACATTGCGGGCTCTTCAACCTCTTCCAGAATAGTACCAAAACCCTAACCCTTCTTACGTTAGGTATTTCTCCCATTCACATGCTGCTCCTCCTCCAACTGTCACTTTCCTTTGTGCACACTTTCTTGCATGTGCGCATGTTTCTCTTCTGCCAGTTGTTACTTCTGTTTTCTACACGCTTTATTTCCCACGATCGTTATTCTTTCCTCTTTGGCCTGCTGCCAACAAGCGCCCAAAACTGACTTGTGACTCATCCCGAGTCACCTAGTTTCTTTGTGTTTCCTTGATCTCCTTTGTGATCGTCTAGAACTGTTCCTACAAATTTTTTGCTTTTGTCAGTGGCTGCACGATTTTCTCCTTGATGGTGTCGACTTTCTGAGCCGCCACTTCCTTGCTCATCATTCCTGCGCATTCTAGTTAAATCTGTGATGTCTGGTTTCTGTCTTTTTCTACCTACACAAGTACTTCTGCTACTCATTCCTACAATGGTTCTATTTGAGCCTAACACTCCTATTTCTGTTTTTGCGCAGTGATAAGTTCTGCATGTATCTTATTCATCTCTTGCATTCCCTTGACTTGTTCTGGAATTGGTATGGTGTTCTGTCGCTGCTTGAGTTCTTGAATCGTTGCATTGATCCTATCCTCCTCCTTGTCCCAGTGTTGGACTTGTGGATCCTCTTCCAACCTTTTCCAAAGTTGTGTTGCTTTATATAGCAAGTTGTTTTTCGTGCTGACCTATTTTTCTAGCTCCTGCAACTGTATTGTTGCTTCCTGCCTCCTTTGCTCCTTCACTGCTGGTGGAGTTGTTGGTCTAATCTGTCCGCAGACAGTCTTGATCTTCTTTTGATACTGATCAATTTCCTGTGCAATCTGGTCGATCTTCTCTGCAGCTGGGAGTTCATTTCCTTGCGCAGTAGTTGGAAGTTTCCCAAAATCTTCTTCCACTCTGCGTTCCAGCTCATTTCTGCGTTCTTTCTCCTTGTTAGTTTCTGATTTGGTCTGTGCGCAAACTATTTCCATCACTTCCCACTTCTTTGTTGCTTGCTGTAGCTCAAATAAGTTTTTATGTGCTCAAGCCTGCATCTCATGGTCGACACTAACCTATATTTTGTGTAATTCTTTTGATGGCATCCATGTCAAGACCAATTGGATATGATCCAAATCCTTCAGTGGTGTCTATCCCACAATTTCATCCATTCGCGACATTCTAGGCTTTATCTAGACCATGGAATGTGCATGTGGTATCAAAAGAAATGGGTCACGTTCTTCTACCTCCACCCTTTCTTTGGTCTGTGTGGTCGATGGCTCTGTTCCCCTACTACTACTCGTGATCTAGGCTTCCCCGAATTTCTTAAGGAGTTCTCCCATTTTTGTCAGTTCCTTCTGCATTTTAACCCTGTGGTGCGTGGCATGATTGAAATCTTCTATGAGGCAGTCTTGGACCATCTTGGCAATCATCTCTCCATCATCCTCCATGATTGTGTAATTTGATGCTGGTCGTTGTGCCTTAATTTTCTTTTGTGCACCTGCGTCCTGTACCACTGGTCTCTTAGCCCCTCCTGGTTCCTGTGTGATGGGGTTTAGTGCAGTTTCTTGTGCTCCCTCAGTCAATTTCCTCTATTCATTGGTCAGCTGGGTGGTTTTTGTCCTCCTCTTATGGGCCCCTAGCTGCTCTGAGCCATCATCTGCCTGAGTCGACTTGGGTTGGCTCGTTCTTCATCTCTTGGCTACTAGGACTTGTGGAGGTTGTCTCTGCCTGTGCAACCCCTCCTTCTGCTATTTGTCTCGGTACTCCTCTAGGTATAGTTGGAATCCTCCATTCATCAGGCCATTCGTTGATGATCATGTCGATATCACCCTCAGTGACACAATAGTGCATCTCTAGCCACTGTTTATCCGAGTCCCGCCTTGGTTGTATCCACATGGCTTGTCGCCTAGCCTAGAAATTAGCGATGTCCCCGTATTGTGCGGAAACTTCTAGTATTATTCTCCATGCTTGGCTTATGACTTCCTGTATTTCCCATAGGTACGCTTTGAATACAATTTCGTTCTCCTTATTCTACTTGGCTAGTGGCCTAGATCTCAGGACGCGATATCTTTCTCCTCCTGGCTATGGTGTGGTAGCAAAGATGGTGTATTCTGGTTCTCGCCATCCCATGAAAGCTATGAGAGTGATAAACCATGAGTAATGAAATTATGTACCTGAGTCCTGCACGTCTTTGCATTCTATTTGGAACAAGTTTGATAGGTATGACACCCAAATCATGAAGGTGCCTTCTGCGCACTGAGCTGCAACAACAATGACTCCTGCTGGTACTTTGTCTTTGCGGCATTTTCTTACAAGTTTACAGGCTAAGATTTTTGCGCCCAATTGTGTGGTGACATTGTTGATTTGTTTATGTATAATGCCTCTTGTTCCCTTGTCGATGTCGTATTTACTCTTCATCTCTTCTTCCAATGATTTTTCCTTGGACTTATCATCCAGAATCAACGCAAGATCCATACCCCCGGTGGGTAGACCTATTATCTACATGATAAGTTCGACCGTTATGTGGACGGGTTTGTCCAGCCATATATCCCCTCCATACGTAACTGCTAACAGTTGTTTGACACATGCCATCGCATATTGGCCTCTGCCAAAGTGTGGTATCTTCAAAAACCCTAGAATTCATGTTCTATCCAGTCCAGTGGCCCACTGGTGTGGCTAAGTGATGGATTCTCCAAGTTGGTTCACAACTATTTTCTACATAAAAACCTGTGGTGCAAGCTCTGGGTATTTGGTTTCATATGCTACGTCGTGGTCGAAATACTTGAGCTTCCTGATGTGACCTAATAGTTGTGGGTCCACCTGTACTCCCTCTAGTATGCGAGGTAGCACAATCTCTGCAGCCATTTTCTTTCGAGGTGAGCTTGGTATCTGAATTTGGTCCTCCTTCCATGATGGTTGGCCCAAGGTTCCAACAGCTTCTGGTTGCTCCTTCGCCATCCATTCTTCCCAAGCTATGGCCATTTCACCTGTCGGCTCAGCTGAAAAAGAATCTGGGATGGGTCTTTGTGGGACGTCTGGTTTCACTTCTGCTTCTGGATTTTGTGCACTTCTGTTAGCTCCTATGGCTACTTCGACATTTTCTGGTGGTATTTCCTGGTGGGTTTATTCTTCTTTGTTCTGAGGGTCATGCCCTGCTGCTGGTGTATCCTGTTCCACGGCCTTTGTTTGTGGTTTTAGTACCTCCTCAAGTATGGGTGTGGACTCTACTGGAATTGCCTCTAACGATGGGATTTTGCCAATATCGACAATTTCTGGGGGATGTTGTTCGCTTTCTTCCAGTGGTCCTTGCAACCTTGTATGAGCCCTAGTTGATCTAGATATATGGCCTGGTTCTACGAGCTTCGGTGGTGCCATAATTGTTTCTGTCAACCATTTGTGGGGTTTGAATGGCTTTGGTGAGCTCTGTGGTTTCACTTTGTTCGTTCTTTCTGTTGTTTCTCTTTTCTTGTTCTCCTTCCATGAATAGACTAATTGTTGTTGTGCTCGTGTGTTGTATGGGCTTGTCATGAAGTTTGTCTAGGACGCTTCCTCCATCATGCAATTAATGCACCATAGTTGTAGGTTCAATGCATATGTGACGGTTTTGTACTTGCCATTATGCCTTCTCTGCCATCTCCAGTTGTCACGTTTAATGTGGCATCCCATCCGTCCTTGCGTTTCTTTAACTATGCTTCTTGTTGTCCTATCAGCCTTCTTTTGCCGACTTTCCCACATGTTTCCTTTTTCGATATGGTCGTTATCTTTTCCCTTGCTGGATTCGTGTTTCATATGCGTCTTGTCCATCATGATGTGCATTGTTTTCGGCTGTTTTGTTTGTTTGTTTTTTTTTTTTTTACTGCGCGGTGGGTGGTCAAATGTCTTTGTATAGCTTTGGCCAGCTCCCATTGACCATTCCTCTAATGTCTGTGCCCACTAGATCTCTTAATTGTACATATCCTACGTCTGTGACAAATTTTACCTCATATGGTTCTAGCCAATGCATTCTCATCTTTCCTAGGTGCTGTAACACTTTACTATCATAGAATAATATGATATCTCCTTCCTTGAATGTCTTCCTCTTAATGTGATGGTCGTGCCAAAATTTGTCTCTTGCTTTTTGTACTTGTTGATGGAATCCTGCAAGATTCGGTCTTCCTCCATTGACAATAATTGATTCAGTCTTTCCTGTACTATGCCTTGTTTTGTCATTTGTGTAATGGCTGTTACATGTAGGGTAGGTATTAAAAATTCTAAGGGAACTACTGCTTCTTGAACATAGACTAGTTTGAATGGTGTGTGGCCAGTCATATTTTTACATGTGGTTCTATACACCCATAGTATTGCTGGTACCTTGAGATCCCAATTGTCCTTGTTGATGTTGCATATCTTTGTCAAGGTGTTTTCTAGAATTTTGTTGAAGGATTCTATTGTGCCATTTGCCTGTGGATGATACAATGTGATTTTCTAGTGATGAACTTCAAACTCTTCCAACATCGCTTGGATGTTGTTGTTTATGAAGTGCATTCCTTGGTCGCTTATCAAAATTCTTGGGCACCCAAATCTAGTAATTACCTGTTCAAACATAAAGTGTGCAACTGTCTCTGCACTACAATCTTTTACTGGCACGGATTCTGCCCATCTTGTTAGGTATTTTGTTGCAGTGATAATATATCTCGGCCCCGTTCTTTTGGCTGGTGGGTTAATGGGTCCCACGAAGTCTATCACCCATTTGTCAAATGCCTAAAGTATTACTTGTGGTCATAGTGGCATCTCGTCCCTTCTGTTGGGTTTTCCTACCCTTTGACAGACATCACATTGCTGACAGTATTCTTTTGAGTCTCTATGGATCATTGGCCACCATAATCCTGCGCGTAGTACCTTCTGCGTGGTAGATTTTCCTACATAATACCCTCTTGTATAGATGTCCTACAATCAATCGATAGTCATTTGTTCAGACTACCAGGTTCTTCTTCTATGCAGTGGTATATTATTGTGGTGCAGTACCTGTGCTTAAGTACTAGATGATCTCTGTGAAGTAATCGTCAGCAATCTGTACCGAGAATAGCTGTGCATTTGGAAATTTGTCTTCAAAATTCATTGGTTCCTCTCCATTTGTGACCCTTGATAGGTGGTTAGGTCCTACATTCAGTTTTCCAGTTTTAACTATTACCTCAAAGTCAAATTCTTGAAATAGTAATAACCATCGACAAATTCTCCCTCCAAACACTGGCTTGTTGACTAGGTATTTCAGGGCTGAGTGATCTGTAAACATCTTAAAGTGTTTTCCCAATAGGTAATGTCTGTACTTCTGTAGTGCATAAACCATAGCTAGGCCTTCTCTTTCTGTCGTGTTATAATTATGTTATGAATCTAATAATTTTCTGCTTGCAAACACTATCAGGTTATCCAAGTCTCCTGCTCCTGGTTGCACCAAGATATCTCCAAGTGCTATTGCTGATGCATCTACATGTACATGGAATGTCTTCTCCCAATCTGGAAATACAATATTAGTGCGGTGACTATCTTTTCCTTTAGGGTATCTAGACCATGTTGGCACTCATCGTTCCATTGATACTTTGTATCCTTCCTTAACAATTTTTCCATTGGTGTTGTAATCTACACGTAGCCTTTGATGAATTTCCTGTAATATCCTATATGTCCTAACGTTGCTCTGAGTTGGCGGACTATTTTTGGTGCTGGTAGATTAACAATGACTGCGATTTTGGCCGGATCCACTAGCAAACCCTGTTTGCATACTATGTGTCCCAATAGTATCCCAAATGGTGTTCCAAATATGCATTTCTTGATATTTAGTTATATCTGGCACAGTTTGCATCATTCTAGCATCATTCGTAACACTTCCACAGAGTTTTTTAACAATCTATAGACCGTCCAATCATCCAGGTATACTTTGAGAAATTGGTGGATGAATTCCTTAAATGTTGCAATGACCACTCTAGAAAATATCACGGGTTCATTCTTGAGTCCGAACAACATGACTGTATATTGATAAGATCCCCATTCTATCATGAACGTGGTCTTGTGTCTATCCTCCTGTTCTATCTTAATCTGATGATATTCTAAGAATCCATTGGTGAATGAGCTGGCTTCGTGGCCTCCTACATTCTCGAGTACTTCATCCATGAACGGTGTGGGGAATGGGTCGTGTAGGCATACATCATTCAACTTCCTCAAGTAGATGCATATCCTGATCCCTCTTCCCTATTTCTTGTCCTATACTACCATTAGACTTATCCATTCTGATTCTTCAACTGGTTCGATAATGCTGGCTTTGAGCATCATGTTGATATCATCGTTAACTTTCTGTTGATATATGGGTTTCAATCTATGTGGTCTTTGTTTAATGGGTCTCGCATCAGGTCTGAGTGGTATCTTCATTTCTCCTAATTCTTCGGCTATGCCTTTCATCTCTATAAAGGTTGTGGGAAAAAGGTCATTGTATTTGCACAACAATTTTGTGATACTTTCTAATGTCTGTTCGTCCCAATAATCTCCAATGTTGACCATCTTGGTCTACTCGGCGGTCCCTATGTTAACCTTATTTATTTTTATTGGCGCAGAGAGGACCTCTAACTTTAAGGATGGCCCTTCCACATCTCTCTCGCCTTCAACTTCTTCGATCTGAATATCGTGTGGATCATCTTCATCTGGAGCTTCTTCCTGTACGTGGTAGCATGACAGTATATCCTTGACTGTATTCTTATTTCACTGTTGTACCTCTGTGATAGTTTATACTTATGGTTCTTTAATGAATATGACATTTCTGATCCATTTCAGAGCCGCATCCATGTTGGGGTTCTCATGGTCGAATGTGAAAGTGACTGTAAAGTTCTGTTGGAGTGTTTCCCATGTCTTGGTTCCTTTACGCATTTCCTGGTCCATGTACCAATTCGCTGGTATTCCCTCTAAAGTATGAATGAAGTGGTGAGACCATTCCTTCGGTGGCGTCATTTTCCACAGCGTTTTACATGCCTCCAAGTGTTCTGCTAGTGTGCCTAGTCCATCATATTTCTGTTGTTTGTTACCCATTTGTTCTACATCGAACCTTATGCACAGTAATCGCTTACATTGGTACCAATCTGTGATAGTGTCTTTGTGTGCACCCCACCATCTGGCGGGTGTATCCTTTAATGCTAAATCTAGTGCTAGCAATCTCTGGTTTTCTAATACTTCGTCTTCATATTGTGTCAAGAAAGTTTCCAAATCATTTAGCCCATGAAAGCTGGGTGGTTCTCTGATTTCTGTGCCAATCCACCTTACTGCGTGGTCTATTCTGGCACACCTTCTCGTGGATACTTCATGTAGTCTTTGCTGCCAGTTTTCTAACCCAGTGTATGAGTCTATTGTGCATGAAGTAATGCTCCGCCCACTGAGTACCTCGTTTGCAGTTGGGTTTATATAATCTGCATCGCGCATAGTTGTTCTGTACAACTGGTCGATCTCTTCTAAATCCAGGCAAGTAGGTTCTACAAACCTCTGGCCTTATGATGGGTCGAGTGGGGATATGACCATGTAGTCCCCTGACTCAAATGTCATTTTTTAGGTTTTTAAGTTAATTACGACCTGGTTGTCGAACGCCCAATCCATACCAAGTAACGTTAGGTAAGGTGTTGTGTCGTCTACTATTTTGATGACTTCGAAGTCTGACTTAGTGTGCACACCATCCAGATCTACTGTCACTCCTTTTAGTCTACCTATTCGTAGGAATCTATGTTGATTTGCTAGTTTTAATTGAACCGTTGAATATCCCAGTGTAGGTTCACCCATGCATTTTCATGTAGCTTTTGGTAGTACATTCACTTTGGATCCTAGATGTAGTATAATATATCCCATATTGAAATCCCCAATGTTAGCATTTAATATAAATTCCCTACTTTTTCTTCTTCTTGTCTGTAGGTGGTTGATAGTTTTCACTTCTGGCTTCTGTTTCGTCTCGCTGCTACATTTTTCTAGGATGTTTTGTAATATTTTGATAGATGAAGGATCATTTAACATTTTGATGCATGATTGCAAAAATCCTTTGATCATACTTACTTGTTCCTCGGGTTTTATTATGTTGGTATGGTCCAGTGATGGAGGCATTTCATATTCCAGAGCTTCCTTGCTCTGTTGTGTAGTCAAAACAATTGTTAGGACCCTAAAATGCCCTTTTTCACTACACCTTTTGACCATTCAACCCTCTCATTTCCTAAGCTAAATGACTACTATAATGAGCACTAAGATCCTTTTTCCCAAATTACGAACTATTCATCTTGCTTTTATGTTTTCATTTACTTAGCATGTTTGATTGAATACGATCACATATTTTACCCATGAAATAATTCAACTAATGATCAAAATGATAGAACAACCCACTTCGAGGATCGGGTCACTAATGTCACAACTATGTGCAATTCCTGGGAGCTGTTATAGGATTTTTGCAATGGATGCCCATCAATCTTAGAAGCTATTACAAGACTTCTGCAACAAACGACCATCAATCCTGGAAGTTGTTACACAACTGTTACAACAAAATCCTGTTAATCTCAGAAGTTGTTACAACAAACGCCACCAGTCCTGTTGTGATACGACTGCTGCAACACCTATCTATTAGAATGTTGGCTCATGATGTTGATGAAGGAGAATTCAAGATTTTCTATTTATGATATCTAATGAACAACCTGAGAATCAGGGATTCTCAGCACTGCTCTGTTTCTGAACACTGATTAACTCTGACTTTAAATAACAAAGCTTTTATAATGTAAAGGGGGGTTAGACTTTTGGATGGAACTAAAGAAAGGAACGATTATTGTACTCAAACATATTTTTGTCAATTGGATGAAGAACTAGATTGAATTTCTTTAACATACTATGATCTATCTCTTTGAGTGGATTTAGTGAGAAGGAAAGGGCCCACCTTCTTCACCGACTCCCCTCTGTTTCGAATTCTAGATTTAGTTGTTTTCATTGCAATTGGTTTAACTGTTACATGTTTCTGAATGCAACTGTTGTTACAGTTTAGTCCCTTCGTGATAAATGCGCATCAATTTGCAAGATACCAGATATATAAAATATACAGAACATAAACGAAATGCTAGAAATAACAGAATAACAGTGAAATATCCAGCATAATCTTCACAATACGCAGAAATGATATACGAAATAGCAATAGAAATAGCACTTGAACAGAAATAACACTTGATTCAGATAGCAATGTTC
>SNQJ01S0148250.1:0-23609 GCA_010110895.2 Picea sitchensis | reverse complement strand
CTAATTATCTTTTATTGAAAGGTCTTATTAATATTGACCTTTATTACATCCGAATACATTAATCTACCCATGTGCGGGTTAGGACCTTAACACAATTTGTCTCATGAGAATTAGAAGTCAGTTGTTGAGCATGGATGAAGAGTTCCTTTTCCTTTTTCTGCATTACATTTAAATCTTGTTTTGGAAAATTAAAAGTGTGAATTAGCTTCTTGCAATAAGTAGATTTCCCTTCAGTAATAACATAGAATTTCTTCCTGCAAAAGTAAAATTAGAAAGTTAGATTAAAGTAGGCAATTCATGGTGTTTGTAGATTCATCAGTTTATATTGCAATTATGAGTTTAAATCTGTAGCACTCCAGTTGTATCAACACAATTGTGTCAGCAATATTATTTGTTTGTTTTTGTTAGAAGAACTTCCCTACTGAAATTAGAATAGAGATGCTTCCATTATCTAGCATAGACTGTGGAGAATTATCTTGAAATAACAGACTTCCCCGGGTTGACAATTTATATTGAACACTTTGATTTTCCATTTAATTAGACAATTAAAGTGCCCAACATTTTGGCGCCGTTGTCGGGGAATATAATTGTAGATTTTAGTAAGAACACTAGTTTTTTTTTTTAGGAATGAATAGTCTGCATGAATAACCAAACGAGAGAATGAACCCCCCAAAATACTAACATTGCAGGCACCAAGGGACATGGAGGAAGAAATCCTAACATATTGGGAAGACATAACATTGTTGAAAAAATTATAGTCAGAGTAGATTCTTCTTCAGAATCCATTTTTCGCCCTGCCAATCCTCCAAGAGGACGTGAACCCAGTAAGCAGAAATACCCCCTCTTGAAACATCGTTCTCATCAAGGGTTGAAGCTGAAGTTGTAGTTGAAAGCGAAGATGAAGATTTGTCACCAACAAATCGGCAAGCAACATTGGAGAACATTGAGGATCAAGGCAGTATAGCCTCAAACCGAGAAAACCTAGAAGAAGTTGTTTATCGGATCAATGGTTAGATAGTCACTAAGGAAGAGTGGGACGATGTTCATATTGAGTGGAACTAGAGAGCACATATGGAGAATCAAGGGGATAACGAAGAAGAGCTCTACCAAGAAAATCCACAGAATAATGAGGATCAGGTAAACAATGAAAACACTATCTCTACCCTGGTTTTTCCTATTTTTGATGTTCCCACATGAGGGATGGCTCCTATGAAAAACATACCTCTCTCGGCTCTCCCAAATTTTCATGGATTATCTACTGAAGATCCAGATGAGTTTCTATTTGAATTTGACATTTTGTGTAGAAGCTATGACTACACTACCACTACGTAGAAGCTCGAACTGTTTCCAGCCACATTAAAAGGAAATGTGTTAAGATGGTTCATGAGCCTTGGAGGGGAAAACATCTCAACATGGATGCAAATGAGGCAGATTTTCTTGCACAAATACCAATACTACTATCGAACAAGGGAACATAGAGAGGAGATTTTCAAAATGTCACAGAAGGAGGACGAGACCCTTGAAGACTTTGTGGAGCGACTCCAATACAATCTACAGTGGTCTGGCCATCTGGATGTGAGTAGGGACATTTTGAAAACCATTTTTCTAAAAGGAGTTAGAGAATATTACTTAGATATGTTGAATATGCTTGGTAAAGGAGATATATCTAAGGAATCCTATGAGGATGTTCTTGAGGATCTACAAGAAATAAGTCAGCTACCAAGGATACTACTTTTTCAAGGGTACATAAATCAAAAAATGGAGGAGAAACAAGAGCAGAAATAGGTAATCTGTTAGAAAGTTTAAAAATAGAGATGATTAACTCTTTTTCCTCACAAATGGATACTTTGCAGGTCAAGCAGAAACAAGAAGAACCAGAGCAAGTATTATGGATTTTCTGTCCAAAATGCAGGAAGAAACATCCACCAAGGGAGTGCCCACTGAACAATGTCCAGGTATGCCTTATTTGTGAATTAGACCATGCCACTGACCAATATCCTTCTCTACCAGGGGTAAAAGCATCAATGAAAGCAACTAATGAGGAAGCAAAGTTTGTCTATCTGATCACACAAAGAAGACAATGGAAGCCAAGAGGTCAAGGTATGAATTCTCAATTCTCTCCTCCAACATTTAATTATTGGAACAATCAGCTACCATATGGTTAGTCGAATTCTCCCCCTCCAAATCAATTGATACCCTCTTATCAGGATCCAAATGCATGGTTACATATTCCCTAACAACTGAATCATTTTGGGCAATGGAACCCATATGGGAGAGGTCCTCAACAACAACTCAGTTATCCAAGCCAACACCAACCAAACTTCTTTCAACAACAGTTCCAACCTCCATACCAGTAGCAACATCTGCAATTGCCTCCCAATAACTCACCTAATAATCCTCCCTTACGACCTCAGATGCCTGTGCAACCTAACCCAAACCCAAATAATAAGGTCTTTCAAAACATAGACATACTTAATGTGCCTGCCTTATCTATTACTCCTATGCCCTATGATGAAATACACTTAAGATCAGGGAGAATAGTTGAGCCAATAGTTGAAGATGCTCCATCTTCAGAATTAGATAAGGAATCAGGGGAGAAACCATCTGTTGATACAGAATAAATTGACCAACCTATTCTAGAATTAGCATACCCACCATTCCCTGAAAGACTAAAAATTTCCAAGCCTGTGGAATTACCATCCTTCAATATCCTTGGAGAATTGCAAAATCTGCATGTTAATATTCCACTACTGCAAGTAATAAGGGATGTCCCTATTTATGCCAAGACCATGTGGGATCTCTGTATCAGAAAACCTAGATGAAAACCTAAAGATCCCCTCACAGTGCATGTAGTGGGGGATTTGTCTGAGCTAATGCTAGGAAAAACTCCACCTATTAAATATGGCGACCCAGGAAACCCGACTGTCACAGTTAAAATCGAACAGACATCTATTCAGCATGTGTTAGTCGATTTAGGGGTAGCAATTAACATCATGCAAATAGAAACTATGCAGTTGCTGCAACTTGGAACAAAAATCTGAGCTACTCCTACTGTTCTAGAATTAGTTGATCGCTCTACCATTAGACCAGAAGGAGTAATCAATGACTTAGTCATTTCAGTAGAATCATGGGAGTATCCTACTGATTTTGTCGTGTTGCAACCCAAATCGAGTCTGGGAGGCCATCCTCTAATTCTGGGATGACCATGGTTAGCCACACCTGACTCCTTCATAGGTTGTCAATCTAGTTCTATGACCATCTCTGATGGTTACGACACAAAAAAACTTACCCTATATCCTCAAGCTACACCTAGTACAGAACCTAAAAACTCTCTATGGATAGAAACTGAGGCTGAAAGTGCTCTTCCTGTGCTAACTATAGGAAAGGCCTTGAGTTTTAAGGATGATATAGAGGATGAGTTAATCAACTGTTTTATTTGTGACCCCTCTGCTGTTACACAACACACGCACCACCGATTGATCAGAGTCTTTGACCCTATGGCCTCGGAAGAAATGAACTCGTAAATTACTGACAATCAGAGTGATTCAGCTATAACAACAATCATTGCAACAACAAACGATGTAACAATAGATGATGAAACAGTAGCATCTGAATTATTTCCCAAAATCAGTTCCAAAAGCATCACTGTGGAAATCGAACCTGGAAAAACCTTGAACATCAATCCTGATCTTTCCAACGCTAAAACTCGTTGACTTATGAATTTATTGATTGAACATAAAGAAGCATTTGCATGGGATTACATGGATATGAAAGGCATCCCCTCCAAGCTATGAACCCACCATATATACATCAAAGAAGAATGTTGACCCATTTTCCAACCGCAAAGGAGGATGAACCCAAACCTTAAAGAAATTGTTAAAGAAGAACTTTAGAAACTTCTCAATGCTGGATTCATCTATCCTATATCAGATAGTGAGTGGGTATCACCATTGGTTATTGTACCTAAAAATAATGGTAAGTGGAGAGTGTGTGTGGACTATCGAGCCCTGAATAAGGAAACACAGAAGGATCATTTCCCTCTGCCATTTATTGATCAAGTTTTAGATAACTTAGCCGGAAAGAAATATTTTTCTTTCCTAGATGGATTCAGTGGCTATAACCAGATACAAATTGCTCCACAGGACTAAGATAAGACCACCTTTACCAGCCCTTGGGGAACATTTGCCTACAAGGTTCTCCCATTTGGCTTGTGTAATGCACCAGCCACTTTCCAGAGAGCTGTGATTGGTATTTTCTCTGATATGGTGAATGATTGTATGGAAATATTCATGGATGAATTTACTCCTTATGGTGTTGATTTCGAAGATGCTTTGTCTAATCTGGAGAAAGTGCTCAAAAGATGTAAATAGTCTCATCTCTCTTTAAGTATAGAAAATTTCCATATGATGATGCGCGAAGGAGTAGTGTTGGGACACTTAATCTCTTATGCATGGATTCAGGTAGATCTAGCCAAAATCCAGGTAATTTTGGACATTCCAACTCCATCAACTCATAAAGAGGTAAGATGTTTTCTAGGACATGTTGGGTATTACAGAAGATTCATAAAAAAATTCTCTAAACTTGCCTCTCCATTATTTTTCTTACTAACAAAAGATGTTAACTTTCGTTGGACTGATGACTGTGCATTGTCTTTTGCAGACCTTAAACAAAGATTATCTACAGTGCCCATCTTGAGAGGGCCCAATTGGGCTCTACCTTTTCACATTTCTTCAGATGCCTCAGACACTACAATTGGTGCAGTACTAGGGCAACAGGAGGACAAAGAACCCTATGTTATCTACTATATCAGCAAGAACATGGCTCCTGCTAAGTTAAATTACACCGTTACTGAAAGAGAATTCCTGGCAGTAGTATATGCAATAAATAAATTCAAGCATTATGTAACTGGTTACCCAACTTTTATCCATACTGATCATACAACCATAAAATATCTAATGAAGAAACCTATTACTAATGCTCGAGTGAAAAGATGGTTGTTACTACTGCAAGAATTTAACATCACTATAGTAGATAGACCAGGAAAAGAAAATGTGGTTGTTGATTTTCTCTCAAGATTACATATAAATGATGATAATTCACGTGTAGACGATTCCCTTCCCGATGAACATTTGTTTGCAGTATTTGCTCACTCACCCTGGTATGTAGACATTGCTAATTATCTGGTTGCAGGGAAGGTACCTCCCCACCTATCTCCTAGGGAAAGAAGGAAAATTATTCAAAAGAGTGACAGGTACATTTGGATAGGAGGATACCTCTTCTACATAGGCCTAGACAAAGAAATCAGGAGATGTGTGAGGGATGATGAGGTTTATGATCTACAAAAAGCTTGCCATGATGGCCCTTGTGGGGGTCATTTTGCTGCAAAAAGGATCGGGCATAAAGTTTTAAGGATAGGCTATTACTGGCCCAACATATTTCAAGATGCCAAGAATTATGTCCAAGCTTGTTACAGTTGTCAACGCATGGGTCAGCCAACTCACAGGGATGAGATGCCACTCCAACCTTAGGTAGTGTTAGAACCTTTTGAAATATGGGCCATGGATTTTGTAGGACCCATTAATCCACCTTCCAATCAGAAAGTTTATATATTGGTCTGTACAGACTACATGAACAAGTGGGTGGAGGCAAAAGAACTTATCAGAGTGTCAGAAGAGGCTGTTTTAGCATTCTTGTTTGAAAACATATTTGTTAGGTTTGGCGTTCCCAGAGAACTGGTCACTGATGGAGGACCCCCTTTCACATCACATAAATTTGAAGCTCTACTCAGTAAATATCATGTTTTACATAGAATAGCTTCTCCATACCATCCAAAAGGCAATGGCCAAGTGGAAAGTACCAACAAAGTTATTGAAGCCATTCTTACTAAAATAGTGAGAGAAAATCAGAAGGATTGGTCTGACAAACTGCATGAAGCTCTATGGGCTTACCAAACTACTTGGAGGAGCACAAATGGTTTTTCTCCTTACGAGCTGGTATATGGAAAAAGCTCTGTTTTCCCATTGAATTCAAAATCAAAACCTTAAGAACTGCATCAGAAGTCAATCTCGACTTGACTATGACACAGAAAGAGAGACTGCAGCAGCTCAATGAGCTTGATGAAAAGCGTTTGGACACCATCCATCAAACCACAGTGATTCAACAACAAAGAACAAAATGGCATGACCGAATCATTAAGAAGAATTTATTTCAGAAAGGAGATTGGGCTTTGTTGTATGATTCACGCTTTAAGGAATTTCAAGGTAAGCTGCATACATGATGGTTAGGGCCTTACGAGGTAGACACCGTCTTTCCCAATGGTACAGTCCAGTTTATTACTATTGACGGATCCAATACACACTTACATGCAAATGGTCATCGCCTGCATCTGTATCAACGTCCACTGTCCAAGGAAGAATTCAAAACTAGTTGTACAACTGATACATATTATCAAATCTTGAACGGAACGGATCTTGCTCCTTCCCCTTTTGAACTTTAGGACTATTTTTGCTCAGACTTTGTATATAAATAATCTCAGCAAAATTCGCATTTCTCTTTTTTTAGTTGAAATTTTTCTATTTTTCTTTACTATGCTAATAAATCCCTAGAAGGTATCAGACAATTCTATGTGTGCAGGTAGATTGATGAACCGACGAAAACGATGCATTCATGGAAGTTGAAAAACTTCCTAGAATCAAAGAAAGGCAACATTTGGCCGATCTCCATTTTGTTACACCTTTTCCCAATAAAATTGGTTGATTTCCTTGCTGTTACACCTTTTTCTGATAAATTGGCCGAATTCAATGCTGTTACACATTTTCCTGATAAATTGGCCAATTTCAATGTTGTTACACATTTTCTCGATAAATTGGCTGATATCAACGCTGTTACACCTACCTCCGACATTTTTGAAAAAGAACCTGCTGATACACTAATTGTTGTGTGCTTTCTTTCCACTTCAATCTTTCTTTTTGCCAATGCTGCGACTCCAGCCCTCCAGTCATCCGTGCAACAACACCTCTAATTAGACATTACTGATGCTTTCTATCAGAAAGTATTTCTTTATGATGATGTCACTTCACATTTGGTGGTATTCAGTTGGCTCACTACAGTAAGGTCTACGATTCTGCCCAAGACGTCATTTCTCTCACAATCCTTCATCATGCCAGTGATTATGCACCATTCTGATGGCGGTTGGATTGTGCGGTTACTCCGACAGGTAGTTATGTGCGGTAAGATTTGAGGTATGTAATTAATCCTATGTGTTCAAGTAACGAATATCTAAAAGCATGATTTCCTATTTACTAACTGGTTACACCTGGAGCCAATCCGCTTAGTTGGGGGGGGGAAATGTAAATCTAGCCATTCATTATGAAGTTATACACACCTCCACCACCTTTCCACTACACTTCTTTTAACTAAGACACTGTATTCTCTCTGCAAATCACATTCGAGCTTATTGCGTCTCTGATTTAGGTGATAGCTTCTCCTCCTATGTGTCTGTAACTCTCAAGAAACATCATGGGAGGATCAGTTGTGAGACATGAACCCACAACTCTGGATAGTTTACTGCTACACCCAGAGGCCTACCAAATATTTCTTCAAGCAGGCTGGATATCGTATTTTAAGAAGTTGAAAGAGTTTAGTGAGGATGAAGTATTGGAATTCAGTCAAAATATTACTGAAGGGTAATCAATGGTGAATGGGGTAAGGATTCCAGTAACAGAAGCAAGCATTACTACTATAACAGGATTTCCAAGAATAGAAGACCGATGGTTTAACAAAAAAACACATATCCAAGACACACAGAAGGGGTTTCTCGTCAACACTGAGCGAGTTCAGAACAAGGGCATAGGTGTAGACGTCAATTCCTTACCAGAACCATGGGGGAAAGTTTCAGAATTTCTTAAAAGGTACATCACCTGTGAAGGCAGATACCAAGTTGTTTATTTTTCTGATTTTATCTTATTATCACATCTGCGACATCAGAAATTGATAAACATCCCTTATTATCTCCTACAATCATTGCATAACATGGCCCATTTTGTAAAAAAATCCAAGAGCCCCAAGAATTGTGTTTCTAATCACAGACTCATTGGCCTCTTAATTCGCAGAGGTATGGGCATTTCTAATAACTCATCACCTGCTGCAGCAGCCCAACCATAGTCTGTAAGTCCATAAAGTACTGCACCAGTCCTTGAAACTGAAACCCATGGACCTCTTCTAGAGCCTTTACCCTCGGCTGCAACAACAAACCAAACTCCTTCTATCACTATTCGTAAGACGCCTCGAAAGAGTAACCATGTAACCCGAAGCCATCCTGGCACTACACAGACAAGCCTCGGGGACTTTGCAATACAACAACTTGTAGTTGTGGAAAAGAAAATAGATGACGAGCCAACCACTAGACCACAATCACAGCACTTGGATGATACACCGATTATTGAAATCCAACCCCCTACCTCTGTCAAGAAAAACCCTGCTCCTACCTCTGCATTACCTAAAAAGCGAGCAAGAATAGCACGGTCCTCAATACCATCAATACCGCTTACCCCCTTTGCTGAGGCACCAACTATCACACAGACCACTCCTATTGCTGCTACAATCACACAGGATTCTCTTATTACTGCTACAACAGATCAAGCACCTACTGGCATTACCTGTGCATTTTCGCAAAAGAGGAAACGTCCATTCAAAGGAAAACCTCGAATGTCCATTGGTCAAATTGGATCAAAATAGAACCCTCTGTCTACTGCAATAGATAATTCTCCAGGGGTACGAATACCAGGTTTTACCTTATGCCCAGAACTGTAGGAAACTATCTTCTCCTTTCAAAGAGAATGCGCCCAATTCCCAGCAGAATCATTAGTGCTCCCTGATGATTTTGCGTATCCTATGTCCATTGATGAAATCCAAATTATCTCAGACCCTAGTATACCAGAATTTCCTCCTTGTGTGATTGAGGAAGAACATCCTATTCCTCCTCCAGTAGCAAAGAAAAAGACCACTACTTTCGTTTCTACTTTACCTAGGAGAAAAACCAGGTCCACCAAGTCTGTTGAAGCTACAATTGAAAAGAAAAATCTGGAGCAGGTCGTTCCTATTCTTCGTCCACTATCATCTATGCTTGATATGGAGACAGTTCCACAAGAATCAACTATCAACGTCGAGACTGACCCACAAGAACCAGTCCTAATAGATACAACTATTACACAAGAACCAACTGCTCCACAGGAGATTGTCCCACCAAAGCTCGAGATATTAGAACCACATGTCCATGTCGAGTCTGTTCCACAAGAACCAGTTCTGGCAGTCACAACTATTACACAAGAGCCATCTAAACAACATGCTGAGGATGTTCCACTTGCAAATTTATTTTCCCAAATAGAACAAAAGATAAAGAATACAGAAAATTCCAAGATTGTGGCACTGATAACAGAAAATAATAACCTTAAAGCAGAGATAAAAACATTGAAACATGAAGTGGAAGTTGCTCGAAAAAAGAATACAAAAGGTATAACTATGGACATCCTAGCACTAACAGAAGTTGTTATGGGCAGAGAAAAAGAACTCATGTGTTTTGAATGTGGAAACATTTACTATGAGGCAGGCTATGAGGTAGTCAAAGTTCTAGTGGCTACAAAACCAACAAATGTATCAATCAAGACTAAACATGGACTCCCTTCTACACAAACATCAGAAAAGCAGGGGAGATCTCAACATCATAAATCAACACCTAGTATGTCAGCTGCTTGCAAATAATAACCTTTGTTTTGTCCACGAGTTGTTACTCGAACAACTCAAACTGATCATGTTCTCAAGAAAAGAAGAACCCAAAAAGATGATTGAAAAAACAAATTTCTTCTTTTTGACACAACATTCTTCATTATCGACACTTAAAATTTTCTCTTAACAATTTTGCACTGGAGTAGATACTCATCTACTTCAGCTACAAGATAAGGTTTGAATGTGTTTTGGATTAGGACATGCAATGTCTTCAGTTGGGGGATATGTTAGGACCCTGAAATGCCCTTTTTCACTACACCTTTTGATCATTCAACCCTCTTATTTCCTAAGCTAAATGACTACTATAATGATCACTAAGACCCTTTTTCCCAAGGTACGAACTATTCATCTTGATTTTATGTTTTCATTTACTTAACATGTTTGATTGAATACAATCACATATTTTACCCATGAAATAATTCAACTAATGATCAAAATGATAGAACATCCCACTTCGAGGATAGGGTCATTGTTGTCACAACTATGCACAATTCTTGGGAGCTATTACAGGATTGCTACAACAGATGCCCATCAATCTTGGAAGATGTTATAGGACTACTGCAACAAATGACCATAAATCCTGGAAGTTGTTACACAACTGCTATGACAGAAGCTTGTTAATCTCGGAAGCTGTTACAACAGACGCCACCAGTCCTGTTGTGATATGACTACCACAACACCTGTCGATTAGAATGTTGGCTCACGATGTTGATGAAGGAGAATTCAAATTTGATATTTATGATATCTAACGAACAGCCTGAGAATCGGGGATTCTCAGGACTGCTCAGTTTTTGAACACTGATTGACTCTGACTTTAAATAGCAGAGCTTTTATAATGTAAAGGGGGGTTAGACTTTTGGTTGGAACTAAAGAAAGGAATGATTATTGTAGTCAAACATATTTTTGGCAATTGAATGAAGAACTGGATTGAATTTCTTTAACATACTGTGACATATCTCTTTGAGTGGATTTAGTGAGAAGGAAAGGGCCCGCCTTCTTTACCGACCCCTCTGTTTCGAATTCTAGATTTAGTTGTTTTCATTGCAATTGGTTTAACTGTTAGATGTTTCGGAATGCAACTATTGTTATAGTTTAGTCCCTTCCTGATAAATGCGCATCGATTTGTCTCATGAGAATTAGAAGTCAGTTGTTGAGCATGGTTGGAGAGTTACTTTTCCTTTTTCTGCATTACGTTTAAATCTTGTTCTGGAAAATTAAAAGTGTGAATTAGCTTCTTGCAATAATTAGATTTCCCTTCAGCAATAGCATAGAATTTCTTCCTACAAAAGTAAAATTAGAAAGTTAGATTAAAGTAGGCAATTCATGGTGTTTGTAGATTCATCAGTTTAGATTGCAATTATGAGTTTAAGTCTGTAGCACTCCAGTTGTATCAGGACAATTGTGTCAGAAATATTATTTGTTTGTTTTTGTTAGAAGAACTTCCCTACTGCAATTAGAATAGAGATGCTTCTATTATCTAGCATAGACTGTGAAAAATTATCTTGAAATAACAGACTTCCCTGGGTTGACAATTTATATTGAACACTTTGATTTTCCATTTAATTAGACAATTAAAGTGCCCAACAACAATGTTCTCCTTCTGGAATTCTTGTTGGACTTCTATAAAAATATCCTTCTCCTTATGCACGTCGAACTTCTTCTTGGGGTCAGTGTTCTTCTTTACCCATTGGTTCTATGCTGGTTCTTGTCGAACTATGCCATTTCCTATTTTCGTTCCTCCTCAAGTGACTATATTGATGTTCTGACCATCATCCCTTGCTTCAACTGAAATCCAATGAATTGTCTGGTTATTTTGGTTCCTTTTTTCCTGTATTTTTCCAAGTAATGTCAGACAGTCCTCCATATTGTGGTTTGATGCATGGCAATACATACAATTCACTGGTGGCAGTGGACACTCCCATGCATAATGTCTTGGTTGTTGGAAATTGTGACATGTGATAGGTCCTTTGCCGCGTCTGAAACCTCCTTTATCTCGTCTTGCTGCTCTATAAGCTGCGCTGTCACCTCACGGTGGGTTGTACTGTGGTCCTTGGTTGTATTGCGTGGTATTGTACTGGGGTTGTGTTGGGTTGTACTGCGGTTGCGTGTTATTGTAAGGTTGCGATGCAATATTATACTACTGCTACGTCATGTTGTATGGTGCTGGGGCTTGATTGAACTGTGGTGTTGCCTGCCCAATCATCATTTATGCATGTACCCTATATGCGTATGATGTTCTTTCCTGCATTAGCTTCATAGTTCTGCAATCTTTGTCGTCATGGCCGACTGACTTGCAAAAGGTGTAATATGAGTTCTTGGGGACTGTTTGGTATTTTTTCATCATCGTGCAGTGGTAAGGGTTGTGACCTGGTTTCTTACATATTTCGCACCATAATCCTTCCTGTGGTAGTGGGTTTGGAATCCCTGTTGCCATATACTGTGCGAATGTTGGGAATTCATTATTATGGTGTCCTTCTGTCCTACAGGTAGTGCACCAAACTACTTCTCATTTGTCCTTGTTCTTATTCTGGTTCAGCTGAAATGTTAAGTTCTTTAGATCCTCATTCAATTCTTCGATAGCTGGGTCCATCTACTGGTATGGATTCTCTTCCAATTGCAAGGTTTCCTACAGAGCCTCTTCTTACGTCTGAAACTTCTATTGTTGTAATGGATATTTTAAGTGTGGGAGTAGTGAGTTGACAAACAGGTGTCGATGCTACATATCAGTCATAAGGTATTTTAACTTTCCTTTTAATTTCTTGAATCTTTGATCAATCTCCCATACCGATTCTCCTGGTTTCTATCTTATTTCAATCATCTCATTCATGTATTGATCCTCTGAGCTCAGCTTCTGGAACTCCTTGATCAATAGTTTTTTAATGTCGTCCTATGTCCTTGTCATTCTGGGAACACTATTTGTGTCTAGACTCATGTACCAAACTAGTACGTGGTCCCTTAGCATAATCGCTAGCTGCGCAAGTTTGGTGTCTTCATTAATGATCTATTTTGCTTCCCAGATCTTTGCGCAAATGAACAGATACTTCTTGGGGTTTTCTGTTGCTTCTCCTCAAAACTATGGTAATCTGATAGTAGGATCGTGTGTTGCCATTCCAAATACTAAGCTACTCCCTCCTCTGCACATTGTATATACTTGACTAAGGTTACCTGAAATGGCTCCTTCAGTTGTTTCCCTTTGTGTTGATGTACTTCCTGCTTTTGGACTTCCTTCAAACTTTGGTTTTCTAAACGGTGGTGTTCTTTTTGGTGTATTGGTCGCACATGGGTTTATGGGTTCCACACTGACATTAATATTGAAGGGATGGTTGTATTCTCCTCCTGTTCTTGGGCCTCTTGTTTTCCTCTCATATGCGGCGCGTAAAATTCCCTCAATCTACTCCATAGCTTGGAGATCCTCTACCTCTTCCTTGTCGTTGGCCACGCCCTCCCTCTCAGCTATGGTTCTCTTCTTGGTATTCACCTTATATTGGTAGGGTGCTCTGCTATGCATTGTTCCTAATGATGCCAATATCCACTTGGTTTGGTCATCATCCATCAAGATTGGGTCCAAGGGTTCTTCCTCCTTCTTCTTTATATCCTGCCCTCCTTCCATTCCTCCTCTCTATGTCAGTGCTTCCCCCCTTCCCCCATGTGCGCAGGGAAGTCTAGTTGTATGATTCCATTGTCATTACACCTTTTTTATATAGCAACATCTTGATAGAAGTATATAGTGATCGGGTGCACCTTCCTTTGGGTCCTCGTAGGAACTCTTGCTCAGTTGCGTTGTATGACTTTGTTGTGTCTACCGCGAATTCTGTGATGAAGCCTGCCACAATACTATCAAGCCAAAAGTTGACTGTGCGGGTGAATTTGTTGTTCACCTGTTGGATCTGTACTGGATTCCAATCTAGCTGTCGAATCCGGTTGGTCGCATGGTTATCCTTTAGCCGTAATATCTACTGTTGTAGTATATGTGGGAAATCATAGAAAAAAACTTTGTGTGAATTCGTAAATACATATTTATCCAGGTATTTACGTGGTGTGATCTTGGGGTTTCTATTGTCTTTCTGTGCTAAATCTAGCTCTATGGTTCTCAACCATCCCTCAATTTATTCTCTTGTGGGGTTCCAAGGTCTCAACATCCCCTTCTAATGGTTCATTGCTCTTCCTTCGGTTCTTTATTCATTCCATCTCATCTACTCAGTCCTTTCTTGTTCCTATTAACATGGCAACTAAACCATTTGTTGGTTACTCTCTTCCCTTCTTGGGTTTTCTGAGTTATTGACCCAGGGTTCATGTCATTCGGGGTTCCAAAAAAGCCTCTAAAACTATCAGCCCTCCTGGTAAACTAGAAGGCAACACAACGCCCAAAAAGCGTTGCGCAGTCTCACCCGAGATAGATTTAAATGGGTGGCTGTAAGACTCGGGTGTTTACAACCTAGGAAAAAGTAGGGGATAGAGGTTTCTGGATTAAGCTTATATACCATGAGGTTTAAGGGGGATTACTTATTCCTTGGATTCGCATACGAATATCCCACAGTTTAATTAAAGTTAAGTATAAGTAGATTCGTAACAATGTATTAACTCATTCATTAAGTTTAACCATCAATTGTTGAAAGAAAGAAGAAATATGCATACATTTACCATGTTACATGAGGATTACCATGGTTCACCCCCTCCTAGGCTACGCCCATAAAGATTTGGCTCTTGGCTCTTGTATTATGATAGTTCTACATTTTCGGCACTCCAGGCTTACAATTCTCCACAAAACTGGCTAAGATCTATGTGAGGCGAACTAGATCGCACCAGGCTCCACAACCCACAGTCTAATCTTCAGATATACCTTTCTTTGTGTCTCCTTTTCTCAAAATATTACAAAATCAGTTCATACCACTCAAAACATTACAGAGAATCGCTAACAACTACTAACGAACAACCCTATATGATACTTTCATATCTATATTTATACATTTCGAGCTCTTCAGGCTCTTCCAGAATATTACCAAAACCCTAACCCTTCTTACGTTAGGTATTTCTCCCATACGGGTGCTCCTCCTCCTCCAGCTATCTCTTTCCTTTGTGCACGCTTTCTTTCATGTTTCTCTTCTGCCAATTGTTACTTTAGTTTTCTGCACGCTTTCTTTCCCATGATCATTCTTCTTTCCTCTTCAGCCTGGTGCCAATAGGGAACCATTTGTTGGTTACTCGCTTCCCTTCTTGTGTTGTATGAGTTATTGACCCAGGGTTCATGTCATTTGGGGTTCCAACAAAGGCTCTAAAACTATCGGCCCTCCTGGTAAACCAGAAGGCAACACAACGCCCAAAAAGCACTGCGTAGTCTCACCTGAGATAGCTTTAAATGGGTGGTTGTAAGACTCAAGTGTTTACAACCTAGGACAAAATAGGGGATAGGGGTTTCTAGATTAAGGTCAGATACCGTGAGCTGTAAAGGGGAGTACTTATTCCTTGGATTCACATACGAATATCCCACAATTTAATTAAAGTTAAGTATAAGCAGATTCGTAACAATGTATTAACTCATTCATTAAGTTTAACCATCAATTGCTGAAAGAAAGAAGAAACATGCATACATTTAACATGTTACACAAGGATTACCGTGGTTCACCCCCTCCTGGGCTACGTCCACAAATATTTGGCTCTTGCCTCTTGTATTATGATAGTTCTGCATTTCCGGCGCCTCGCGCTTACAATTCTCCAAAAAAATGGGTAAGATCTATGTGAGGCGAACTAGATCGCACCAGGCTCCACGACCCGTGGTCTAATCCTCAAATCTACCTTTCCTTGTGTCTCCTTTGCTCAACAACTTACAAAATTGGTTCATACTACTCGAAACATTACAGAGAATCGCTAACAACTACTAATGAATAACCCTATATGATACTTTTGTGTCTATATTTATACATTTCGGGCTCTTCAACCTCTTCGAGAATATTACCAAAACCCTAACCCCTCTTACATTAGGCCTTTCTCTCATACACATGCTTCTCCTCCTCCAATTGTCGCTTTCCTTTGTGCACGCTTTCTTGCATGCGCGCGTGTTTCTCTTCTGTTGGTTGTTACTTCAGTTTTCTACATGCTTTCTTTCCCATGATCGTTCTTCTTTCCTCTTCTGCCTGGTGCCTACACCCTTAATATCTTGATGATGTGGATTTACTGCAGGAAACTCTTTGAGGCAGGTGGCCTTATGATATGAAACTAATCTCCTAAATTCTTATCTGATATTAGCCTGATATTCTTATCTCCTAAATTCTTGAAAATCCCTTTCATCTTCAAAATATTCATTACTCCAAGTTTGCAACACTTGCACTATAGACTGTCCTAAAACACTCAGTTCGCAGCGCGAGTGAGACCACATACTACGAAATTTCCTGTAGGTTCCTGTTTAATTCCAAAAGGGATTCCAACCTTTGAAAATTTCACAAGAAGTGGGATAAACCTTCCAAAAGATGCTACAAAATCCTTGTAACAAGAAGTAACCTTGGAGAAATCATATGAAGATGCTAAATTTAGCTCAAGACCCAAAATCATAACTTAGGTTGTAATTGTATGGAAAAGCATTAACCATGACAAAAATCATGATGATGTGGAGTATTATCCTATATTCATGTTTTTCTGGTACTCCTTTTAGTAGCCACCTTAGCAAACATATCTAGATTCCTTTTTTCTACTTGCTCTTTGAAGGGGTGAAACTAAGATTTTAATTTCCTGATCTCGACTTGACAAGCTCTCTTCTATTTATACACATTCTTGAGTCTCCTGTGAATGGGTAAATAGCTATTAGCCATATTTCCTTATCAATAGTCTCCTCATATAGGTATAGCATATCCTTCATCTTGATTCGGGTCTCCAAATCCTCCTTCTTCAATTTGTCAATTTCAGTTCTTGCCTCCTTGATTTTCCTCCTGAGTATTTTGAAAGTAGAATTACTTTCATGAGGAGGAGTTTTGATATCAATAATATATATGGGATTCTTAGAAGGTTGATATTTTTCCTTTTGCTGAGCTAAGGCTTCTACCACACCATATTCCATAGGAACATATTGTTTAGCTACTGATATGGTGAAAGGTCTTCTAAATTTGACTGTTTCTGTAGAAACAGGTGGGGAAAATATAAGTTTCTTTCCCTTCAAACTTCTTTCTTTTCTTGATGTTATCTCTATAGGTGTAGGTTCTTCCACAGGGGAAATTTCACTGTCAGGAGGTTGTAAGGGACCACCTTCAGTTGTTTTATTAGCAACCTGAAAGGATTTATCACTCCTGGTCATCTTCCTCTTCTTGCTTGAATTTGAATGCACAATATTCTCAACATGGGTAGGTGTTTGTATTTTGGACTGTGGTGTATGAGAAATATCTTGCTGAAAACTTGATGCAACTAGGAAAGTCTCCCAGTCAATAATAATATTCTTCAACTATTCCAATACTAGCATCTTGATTAAATTAGAATGAAAAACATCGGTATCCACTTGCTTGGACTTATCCTGGACTGTATTTGGAATCTTTCCAATAATCCTGAAAAGATAAAAGGGTAGGTTCATGGACTCTTTCCGAGTGAAGTGTAATAGCAATCTGATATGGTATTGATATACCATATTGAACCTTCCTTCACATGTGAAGTAATTTTGAATAACCTTTAGAATCATGTCAAAATACTCCAACATGTGACTTCTTGGCACTCCCTTGGATAGGTTATCTCCTTGATATTCAAGTTTTAGGAATTCCTTGGAGAAAGAAGAGTTCAAATACATGGCTTTAAACCATTTCACACCACAATCGGGTATCTATGTGGCTATAGAAATAGACTACTCGGAGACTTCAAACTCCAGCACCCCCACCTTAGTATTTTTCCCGTTGAATTTGAGTGCAAACTACTTAGCTAATTCAAGATGTACTCTTTTCATTTTCTCACAAAAATTGAGGCAACCCACTCTTTGGAAAGATTCCTTGAAAAATGGTTCAGAATGGAAGAGTTGCATATCATGTCGTTCGACTCTCACAATCTCTCCCCCATTGTGGATCTTCTTTCCTTGTTGACTATCCATAATGACTTTTTTGAAAACCTCGTGTACCCTCTTATGGCAGTTTGTTATGAGATATGTAATAAAAACATGAAATTTAGGGTTTGTTTACAGAGATGGTACAACTTAGGCTTTACTTGACTGAACAATTTATGAACAACAATAGTGTGAGGATGAACATGCTGAAATTAGGAATTGAGAAAAGAGAAACATTATTTCAAATGGATGAAAAATGTAGATAAGAATAAATTGAATTAGCTCTGTGTAAAACAAAGGGTTTGCAATGCACTAGTTAATTTTGTAGCACCAGTTTGCACCATGAATTGAACTAGATTTTTATGAAATATTTGCAATATTTTCCACATCTGAGGAGAAACATATGAGTTGATTGGTTAAAAACTTGGACCTATATCAACTGAAAAGGGTTTAATATATCAAGAAATAGAGGGTTCACAATGCAGAGTCTGCATCACACAGTTTGCAACACAGAGTTTTAAAGGACAATTTACAATGTAGAGTGGCAATGGATAATGCTATTGTTTTTAAGAAGAAACTGTAAGATGACATTTTTGTATAAAAATATTGAAAATGGCCATGGTTTAGGATACCAAAGATGTGGATTTTAATGGTGCAGAGAGTTGGAAGTGCATAAAACATTTAACAGTTTGCAATGTAGGAACAATATACAACAATATAGCCAATTTTCAAACTCTAGAAGTGCACTTCATTCAAATTGTTAGAGTTGTTCCTTGAAACAATCCTGAAAATTATAATGAATTTAATGCGTTGAAAATAGTGAGATCTCCCCTGACACATTTTCAAAGTACAATGATGAGAGATTAGTGCATAAGGTGCTTCTTGATACCGTACAAAATTTTACGTGAGTTTGCAACAAGTAGATTGCACACTTGACTTGACACTCAAATGGTTGAAAAATGACATAATGGAACCTTTTGTACATCCCTTTGAGACAAAACACATGATAATGATAAGTTTAAGACCAAGGTTGTGACTCATGCTGACCCCTATTTATTTTATGATGATGAACACTATCATGACACCAAGTCTCTTTCATAGAATAAAGTCAAAATTATTTCTCATGGAAGAATTAAACATGATTTATTGACATGAGATATGACTGAAAACCTAAGAAATTTAAAAACCCTATGACTCAAACCTAGAAAATTAAAAATATTGTGACCCCTACACATCCTATGATCTAACAGGGTACACCAATTAGACTAGGATTTAGGGCCTTCAGTTAAGTGTGGAGAGGAAACTCTTCAAGGCCAATTAAATAAAATTAAGATTCTGAAATAGGGAGTACAGAAGTCCAGTGTCGTAAAAGTTAGCCGGGACCCCCCACTAACACAGGGATAAACACGAGGTCGCATGAGGAAAGGTAGAGGAGATAACCCCTCCAAATACAAACCAAGTATAGTGGGGATCATATTTGAGGGTTATTCTTGGGATTTTGTTGACTGTGTTTGACTATGGAGCTTCGTGGACCTCAAATCTGTTCAGGATCCTCATTTTTCTTCTGGACCATTTTCCTTCGGTACCCTTGAAGAGCTTCAGACAGAACTATCTTGCTCATATGATCAACCTGACTGTCGACTGTACCCTCTTGGTAACTCATTTCAATATGGAAAATTATTTTCCTTTTATAGGGACTCACACAGGTGACTACAAGAGTATACCACAGTACCTAAGACAAATGTCATATCACTCTTTGCAAAGTAAACCGAGAGGGTGTTTCCTTGTTCAAGTTACACTTGTGCCGGTAATTTCCTCTAGTGTTGGTTGGCGTAACTATTCTTCCTACCATTCTATTGATTGCTTGATTTACCTTTAAGTATTTTGTAGTGTGTTCTTTGTTCTTCTCCCTATCTTTAACTTATAGTGTCGGTTGATCATTTCACAAAGTGGAAGATCAACAACTATGTCGTTCGCATAGGCTCTAGGTCCTTCCGCCGATAACTTTGGAGCCAATGCCACCGTGTTGGCAGCCAATTCAATTCTTTTAATTGCCTTAAAAGCTGCCTACACCTACACCTATGAACTTCAAATTTCTGTCGCATTTCACAAAAAGACGACACTTTCATTTCAAACAACATTTGCAAATTGGTTTCAATTTAGTTTTCACGACTGAAAGCATGAAAACTCCTCCATCGTTATTTGAATTGTCATGATATGCTCATTGTTATGCTGGTTGGTACTTACCTTTGGTTTATTATTAAGTGGATGGGATGATTTTTCAAACTATGTCCATTTGCCTATTCTCACTCTGATTGCGCAACTGGATTTTTATTTAATTGATAAGGCATTGAGCATGTTGATTGATGAATTATACTTGATTATATAGGGGTCATGGTGGATTAACGGTTTTTATATGATGTGATCCTTACCATTATAAGCTCTTGACTTATCAATTTTATCTATTGTCACCATGTTTTAAAAAATTTTGATCAAAACATTGGATTATGCAAAAAGCGCATGGGTCACATATGAGTTTGATTTCATATTGAATGATAATGTTTGATTATACACATGGCGCGTTGGTGAAACATTTGGATTTTACTTTGGTTTGAATTATACTATGGCGCATTGATATAATTTATGGTTTTGGTTTTACATTGATTAATGGCATGTTGATATGATTATCCACCGCTCTAAATTTCGGGTTGGCCGATTAGTATGGTTTAAACGATATGATGAGTGATTGAACAACACTGTACTGTGCCATTAATATGCTGCATGGCGGTGAACTAACCCACCACCTTCGCATGTGCATATTGATTTGCCTCCCCTTTGAGCGCTTGCAGCTGTTAGCCCTATCGATTTTGCCCCTGTGTATTGTTGTGTTCAATCCAAACCCTACCATGCGCCCGCACCATGGCTCCAGTCGTAAGGGCTGAACCCAATGGTAGCCAGGCATTGTTGATGTTCGATAGTGCTTACAGCGACCTGGAGGAATTCGGATGGCTCCCGTTCATATGAAAGTTTGATGGCTATAACCCTAGTGTGGCTCGGCAATTTGCATTAGCCTTCGATGGCTGTCGAGCCAAGGTTGGGGATGTACAATTAGAAATTGACGAGCAATTTCTCAGTTTAGCTACCGGTCTGCCTGTTGTCGGACAGAAATGGTCAAAAAATTGCAAAGTGGAAGATGTCCCATGGACATTACTCTTCCAGTCACGAATGGTGAGTTCCTGTGACAAGGGTTTGCCCGAAAATATGCTCAAGCAACGCTGGCATGACTTGCTGATGGTAACCAAGTAGTTCATTACCTGCGAGGGCCGGTATGGTTTCGTTTTCTTGTACCAGCTTCAGCTACTTATGGTTTTCATGGGCTATGAGCTTAATATGCCTTACTACTTGCATAGGAGTTTGTTTAAAATGTCTAAAAGGTACAAACAGAACCAGTCCGATAACAGTCTTTTTCATTTTAAGTTAATTAAAATGCTTATAGTTTGTAAGTTGGGGTTACACTGAGACTGTTGGGAGGATTTTCTTAAATGCAATAATTTTGGTGACTCATGCCCACCACAGGTTGAAAAACCTGTGGTGAGCGAGTGAAAATCAATACCCCCTGTGCCTTACAGTGCTCTGTTACCTAAACCCCTACCCGATTCTCTTATTGACTTACCCGGTTCTGTGACCAAACATGTCGAAGCTGCTAAACCCGTGGCTAAAAGGCCTAAAGACAAACCCACTGCCAATTCTAAAGGCAAGAAGAACTCTCGGTTAATCTCTCGCATGGTAAGAAACAAACCAAAAGCACCTGTCAACCCTGACCCTATTATGGTGAGTGAAGATTCTGACTCAGAGGTTGAACATTACCTGGAAAGTGAGTATCCCTATTCAGAAGGTCTGTGTGATAAACCCGCATATGATTTTGTGAAGAACCTACCACCTTGATTGCAAAATGACCCTAATTATCCAGGTATCAAAATGCCTTGTGAAACCCCAGGTGACTTGTCAAAACCCTCTCCTGCTCTAGCCGAACCAGCTGCTTCACCATGTGATCAGTGTGGCTCATGGTTGGAAAGGTATTACCTTGATGTGCCAATGCTACAGTCCAGAATTCATGCTCTGGAGGATCAATTTGCAAGGCTCACCAGTCAAAAGGCAAAGATGCCATCCATTGATAAGAAACAACGAACAACAGGTTCGATTTTATTTAAGAACGTGGAGTCGGCTACAGCAGTCGTCAATTCAAAATTGGCGTAGCTCGAACACCCTCACTGTTATGACTTTCACCTATTTATATGACATACTCATAAACTCTGTTTACATCATGGATCCGCTCTATCACACGAGCATGCACTATTGTATATAATTTTGTTTTGATGAATCAATTTTCATTATAGTTTAAGTTTTGATTGGATTTGGCTTTGATTCGAGTGATCGTGAGAAAGATTTGATTTGTTTTAATTTAGTTAATCGAATACTCTGTTGATAATCGAAGTTGTTAATATTTTCTAAACACAGGCTGTTTTGGTATTCCAATTTTGAACACAGTCAATATCTCATTTCGAAATGGTTATATTCTATGCGATATGGTTGGCAATTATGGTTAACTGTTGTGATTGTATATTCTATGTCTTCTGACCAATTCGAGTACCATTCTGTTATTGCATGACCGGATCGTGAATAGATATGAATCATAGCTGTTATACCCAATCAAATCGATTCAGACTGTGTTATCAGATTGCAACAAATATATCGTTTGAATTTGATTTGAGGAACGAAATTAACTGTATCCAGTCTCATGATTTGTTTCTATAATTAAACTCAGCCATATTTGTTTTGATTATTTACCCAGTTTATATTATGAATTATGTTGATTCTATCACGCTCCTGTCTGTTGACTGTGTGGTGATCAATAACGAAATTCGTTGGGTCGATACTCATTGAGTATGATTTCATTTGAATGCAATCAAAACAGTTTACCTATCATTGCACTTGATTGAATGATATCAATCTATTGCTATGACTATAACGAGCCAATGATGGTTGTGATTTTTATTTGATCTTATCTGTTAACTGTGTGACACTCAGCGACCGAAGTCTATGGCAAAGTTTGTGGATGCTGTTATGCATGTTTCGTTTTGACTATAATCGTAACAGTTTGGTATTTGATTAAAACAATATGAATTTTATGCACAGCCGTAACCAATCGATTATGATTGTGTTCGATTATAATTTTATCAATTTTGATTACATTGTATCTTATACGATACGATTTACTTGTAATTGCATTTGGATATGAAACAGTGCGGTTATTATTTGACCCGATTCTATGGAAACTAAAAACAGAGCATTCTTATCCTGTTTCGATTGCATCCTTTTTTATTTGGTTTGATTTGAATGATAAATTTGCTAAGACCATTAGTAATTCGATTTTAATATTCATTGAAATAAAATAAAATTAGATTGTTTTAAAAAGATTTCGTTTGATTTCTATCTGGTCCTGTATGCTATTTTAGACTAGCTACAAAATCAGATGATTCTGTAGCTAAGTATATAGGATCAAATTTTTATTATTTTGTTACTGAAATATCTTTCTAATTTGATATTTGTGTTCTATTGCAGGTAAATTCGAAATTGTAGTTGAGTTTATGAGCAGTTAGGGGATATTTCAAAGATTTCACTTGCATTTTAGTTGCTTAGTTTAGTTGATTTTGGGATATCTCCCAGATTATGTAAAACAATTTGATATTATCCACAAGGAGGTTTTACCTTGTGAAGAGACCTATATATACTTATGATTTTTGTAATAATCATCATC
>SNQJ01S0148249.1:11279-23612 GCA_010110895.2 Picea sitchensis | reverse complement strand
ATTTTTTATGGAGTGTGTAGTTAATTTATTATTGTCAATTGAAATATATGTCTTTTGGAAACTTTTCATCATGGAAGGATTGCATGAATATGTATCCTTCTAACTGAAATTATGACCAACCCTTCAAATTTGATTATTGATCTCCACCTCTTTGCTACTAGCAATTTGTAATTAATCTTCAAATTGCTATTACATTTCTGTACAACCAATTGAACGCAATTACACACATATGACCGCTGACACATTAATTTCCAGGTACAATCTCTTCATTTAATATTAATTGCATTGTTATACAATCGACAAACAATAACAACCTTGCTGCGCAACATTCAATGCTATGACAAGTGGTATATACACCATGGGATATATATATCGGTGTATATACCAAGGTGATCTGAGGGTGTATATACCAGCCACCACATCATTGAATGTTGCACATCAGGCTGGTTATTGCTCGCCTTATACAATCACTTGAACCCACATGTGAGTAGCCACTGAGAGTTCACACTTTAA
The DNA here is from genome assembly GCA_010110895.2 of Picea sitchensis. Classification (NCBI taxonomy): domain Eukaryota; kingdom Viridiplantae; phylum Streptophyta; class Pinopsida; order Pinales; family Pinaceae; genus Picea; species Picea sitchensis. Next base: position 23,099 of record SNQJ01S0148249.1, on the reverse strand, counting down.
ACCTTCTTATAAAATTTTAATGTATACCTTATACTTCTTAGAAAAGCAGTAAAAATGAAAATAAACATTTTTTGGGCATATTTTTAATAATGCTTCTAGAACATAAAGACGGCCTTTAACGGGCTGTGGAGGGGCTCAATTTTAATCCCTGATATGATTGTGGGTGTTGACACTAGAATATCAATATTGAATATAAGAACAATACTACCCGGTTTTTCGTTGTTAGGTTGGAACCCTAACGAGACACTACAAGCAATTAACTCTCTGCTGCACCATTTTTCCTTGAGATGCTTGCAAGAAGTAATGAATATCCACAGGTTTTGAAAAAACCATTTCATCTTTGTTTAGCCCTTAGTTCCTTGAGAAAACTTTTACATATGTAAAGGTTTTAATGATGTAAATATATATGGGGTTTCTTGGTTAGACAAATGGAGTAGGTGTATGAAATACCCATCCTCCCACCAATGTTCAAATCCCTAAAAACATGTCCTGCTCCTCTTGTAAAGCACTGGTAGATAATACCAGTGAAAACAAGAATATTGTGGTTGTTGGCTATTCTCACAACGAAGACCAAAGATTAAGAGATCTTCCAAAAGATATGAAGGAAAACATGAACAACCCCTCAACTTGAGCACTCTACCGAACCTTCCTCCTGCATCTTCAACCTGAGAAGCCTTCCTAGTCTGAATTCATCTAGAAGTATCAATTTAGATGGTATTCCAGAGCACTCCTCAAGCTTCTTCACAGATGGCAAATGGGCCTACTTTTCACAAAGTGTTGCTGCTAACCAGAGGGATGCAGTGAGAAAGATCCTAATTTTCTGTCTAGATAAGGCACCCAACTTTTGCAAACCCTTTTCCACCAAGTCCATGGCTAAGGGCACTGTAGAAGGGTTTCTGAGATTCAGATATTTGCACCACTTTTTCAAAACCATTTCCACTTTCATCTCTGCATTCAGTGCACTCGCTTCAGATCTTCTATGGAGCAAACCAATTCCTTCTTGTGGTTTTCCACTTGGGGTTTGACGCCAACTATCTGGCTATTACCAAAGTTGTTGGTAGTGCTTACCCCATCATTGTAAGACCAACCATTGAAAGAAACCTCAGACGTCTCAGTAGCCCCAATCCTTTCATTATCCCCTTCCTTAATAGAAACCCCAGACTTCTCAGTAGCCCCACTCCCCTCATTATCCCCTTCCTTAGAACAAGCCTTCATGTTTCCTTCTTCTACAATTCTCGGAACATTGATAAGGCTACAACCAATACCCACATAAAGTCCCTTGCTATGTTTATAAGATGCAACAGAAACATGCCTAGGAAAGGCAGATTCTGTTGTGGAATTACAGAGAGAGGTTCGTTTGATGCCTTGAGACTTGCAACATGCACAACAAAAAGACTGACTAACATGTGGGTTTGGCCCATAAACATTTATTTCAGTGTATTGATGGCATGTGCAACATAAAACCACCCTAGCATGCCTTGCCACCAAGAAATTAACTCCATGGACATTATCATCACATTTCTAACATAGATTTGCAGAATCTGCCTCACAATGCAATGCGACTTCGTTGCCACAAAGCTCACAATTGGGTTCCTTTCAAAAAATCTTTTGACACAGTCCCTAGAGATAAGCTTTGGGTTCCTATGCATCTTAGAGCAACTGTCCATAGATTATATGAGGAGGTTAAAGTCAAAATTAGAACGTCAGTTGGTATCTCTGAAACTTTTAGGAGTGATATCGGGGTCAAGCAAGGGTGCCATTGTCCCCTACCCTTTTTGGTTCATATATAGACAAACTTGAAGAGTGGTTAAACTTACAGGAGGGTGATGGTACTCTTTTGGGCGAGTTTGTGATAAGGCTCATTTTGTATGTAGTTGACCTTATTCTGATTGCTAAATCTGCTCCTGGGTTGCAAGAACACTTAATTTCCCTTGAGCACTTTTGTAGTACAGTGGGGATGCAAGTCAATACTAGCAAGACAAAAGTGGTAGTTTTCTCTAGCAAAAGAAAACATAATCAACATAAGTTCTACTTTGAAGGCGACACTCTTGAAGAAGTGGCAGATTACAAATACCTCAGAATTGATTTCAACAAATATCTAAGTTGGGAAGGTTGCAGAAAGAAAAGAACTTTGGGAGGTTGGAAAGCATTCTATGCTTTCCAAAATAGGTGCAGAGAGGCAGAACTATGGGATTGGAAGACTATGCAAACTCTCTTTAGGCTTTTAGTGATCCTGGTGGTTCTCTATGGTTGTGAAGTGTGTGCCAATAGTACATCTGACTTATCGTGGAAGCAAATTGACAAGATTAAAAAAAACTTGATTACAAACAAGTTTAAAATTAAAAGTTCAGTCCCTTATGATATCATGCTGAGTGAAATGGGGATTGCTTCTATTGAAGCAATTGCTATAGTGCGTCTCATAAGATATCTAAAAAAAATTGAGCAAATGGAAGACAATCGATGGCTTAAGGTTGTCTTCAATGACATATTGTGCAAAAGAAAGAAGACGTGGATACGACAAAATATTAAATGGCTTAGTAAATGGGATATTCACTTGAATAGGTGCCCTACGAACAATAAATAGATATAGACTTTTGTTATTGATACGTTCCACAAGCGAACCTGAGATAAAGGGCTAGGGAGAAGAAAATAGTATTATATTGAAGAGTTTAACCCCACTTACAATCATCATCATAAAACGTACATAGGGGCCAATATATCTTGGAGAGCCAAAATGCGTATTGCCCAATTAAGAACTAATTCCCATCAACTCCATTGTGGAACCAGGCATTGGAAAAGACCAAAGGAAGCTTGAGAAGAAATGGTGTGTATATTTTGCACCTCCAAAAAGTGGAAACATAAAAACATTTCATTTTAGAGTGTGAAGCCTTCAAAGACAGTAGGGACAACTATGTAAGTATCTTGACAACTAGTTCTTGGAATAATTTATTCAGCGAGGGGACAGTGGAGAAGTTGAGGGAGCTCATCATCAAGTTGAACAAGAAAATGGCTGAAATGCAGAAATCACTCTATGAGGTGGTCTGCCTCATAAAATATTGTTAACCTGGTGGACGTTAAAATAATTTCTTCTTTTTCATCAAATTATTTCCCCAAAACACAACTCCTCAATTAAAATTTCCCACTGAACATTATGACAGGAAATCCAAATTAAACACACTTGGAGCTGGATCAAAATAGGCCAAGAATCGAAACTTTCAGTAATTGCAGTCCCTTCCCAAAAAAATCTAGCATAGTATTTTTACGCCGAAAGGCGTACACCTATTGACAATGGGCAGATTTAATAGGGGTTTAGTGCTTAATAAGTTTTCTATGGACAAGATTAAATATGGCTGGAATATTCTTAGTAGTCACACAAAATAAATCGCTGTGATTTCAATCATTAACTTTCTAGCTATTATAAAAACCTCCGTTTTATGTGTTTACTTTTTTACATTTACCTAATCATATTTGAAAATTACTTTGATAGCTAACTATTGCCACGTAAGTGATTAACATAAATTAAAATATTAACACCAGATAAATGAAGCTCAACTGTTTATTTGTTAATCAATAATAAAATTTAATATATTCTTTTAATGATTCTTTTAATCTTATCAACCTTTGGGCATTGATCAGCCACAATTATGTGGCTGTGCTAGTATATGATTATGTCTATATGGTCAACTAGGGTTAAAGGCATTTGAAGGAGGCCCAGAAAATAGGACAATTCGATCTGAATGAGCAAATAGGGTTGTGGATAGAGATTTGGCAGGTGGGCAGAACAACATCCAATTGATACGCAAATCAATTAAAAATTTGACAGCTGTCCAAACACTCTCCAATTAGCACCACATTTTTAGATATTGGGTTTTCTTCCTTCGTATCAAAATAACTGATATCTCCAATTTCCGTTCGAAAATAAATATTAATATTCCTCCTTTTTTCTGTGGAGGACCGGAAACCGGACATTATACAGTCCGTGTTTTGAAATTCATTTCCGTCATTTTAGGAGGACTTCTTCATTAAAATTGCGAAGATCTTCGACCGTCCACGTGTACACATAGATTTCTTCACTGGTGACGCCCTAGAAAATATCTGCACCGCTTAGCGGAAACTGTTTACACGTAGTTACGACGATAGCTGATATGACACGTGGAATTTCTGATTCTGGAGAAAGATTTATTAATTGATGGAATAACGTAGCCACAAGATTATTTAATTTTTATTATTGAATATAAGTACGACGTAGGAATAATTTATTATATAAAATTCAAAGAGGAATAATTTATAATATAAAATTCAAAGAAAGTGGTTGTAATTTTGATCTCAATTTTTTTTATTTTCTTAATTTAATTGTTTTAGGTTTTGATTTTTTTTTTTGAAATATTTTATATTTAATTTTGTCTGAAATTTTAATTAAAAATTATTAAATCTGTAGATTTAAGAAATCAATTCTATATAATTTAAGTACCAAAAAAAATAATCACCAATCCTTATATAATAATATTCTTAATTATTATTGTAAAGAGATTTGGCACATGGGCTAAGACCTGGCCATTGACACGTACACGAAATTAGAGCATCCTGACAGCTGCCCGCCCTCTCTCCAATAGAGACCACATTTTCGAGACCCAGGCCCTCGCCCTATCACAACAAACGAACGCCAATTTCAGCCATGGAAAAGATCTCCGTGGACTTCCTCTAAATCTGGCTTTGATTTCCCCTATTTTGCGTTGAGATAGCAGCACATAGAAATAATATCCATTTTCACACATTCTAGTCATTGTTTTGTGGATGTTGGGATTAATGATCAAACTTGAAGGGTTGATTTTAATTTTAGTTGGAAGAATATATATTTGATGGAAAACTTAAAAAAAAAAAAGATTACATTTCCAATATTTTGTTTGTTACAATAGAGAAAATGCATGTCATAGCATATTTTCTATAGAATTAAGAAGATAATTAATAATATATATTTGTAGTGGCGTATTGTCTAATTTTCTATCCAACCCCAAATATGTGAGTAAATTATTGAAATAATGTAGAAATAAATATTTGTGAGTCCTCCAAGAAAAAAATAAGTTATTTCATCATTCTACTTTTGTTTAATCATTATTTAATTGATTGCAACAATAAAAACACGATATCCAAATTTGGATGACTCACAAGCTTTCCAAATCAAGAACTCATGGAGATTTCATTTCATACCTCTAAAAAAGAAAAGTAGATGCTCCACAAATCTAGAGCCCTTCATTATTGCACCTAATAGTAAACATATAGTGAATAGTGAAGACATGAACTTGAAAGCAGTATAAATAACTAAGAATTCAAAAGGCACATTATTGGATATCAACTTCCAACAAGCCATGGTAGGAAATTACAAATAGTTCCAGATGATTTAGGATGACACTAATGCCATGTTCGTGGGCATGCAATGGGTGGTTCAAAAGAAAGGAAATACCAACAATTCAAATCACTCAAATCAAACATAGCAAGAATTCAAATAAATCGTTCGAAACAAGGGAAATATCAACATATTTCAAATCACTGAAATCAAGTATAGCAAGAATTCAAATAATTACTTCGATGAAACAAACATAGTACAAATCCATTCTCTATTGAACTTGGAAGGCTAAAATGCCACCACGGCTTTGGTGATGTCATGAATGGTTCACAAAATAGATATGTAATATTAAATGATATTATAGAAAACAAATAGAAATAGATAGGTAATATTAAGTGATGTTCTAGAAAATAAATAGGGAATGCAAGTTTAGTTTTCCTCTAGCACACATGTAAGTCTTTTCTGTCACATGCCAAGTCCTATCTATCGCGAATCTTCCATCACATTATTGTAAGTTGGTATGGTAAAATAACACTATTATGAAGTAAATAAAGGCCCTCATAGTAAAAACAATTTGCTAAACAAGATTAAGTTCAACATTAATTCATTTTCCATTAAAATCTAATATGATATCTAGAGCTTGGTGCACTGACTTCCTAAGCCCGTACTTCAAAACTTGAACACAAGGTGCAAAGTAAACAAAGTTATCCATGGATGTGTCACTCATTGAAGACATACAATGACATGGTAGTTTGAAGAAAAACCCTTCTTATGAAATTTTAATATACACCTTGCACTTTTTCAAATGAGGACATTCTCACACCACATTTTTTATACTCAGTTGCTCTCCAGTTCTCGCCATATCACAACAAATGGACTCCAATTTCTATGATGGTATGCTTTCTCTTATTTTGCTGGATTCCTTTGCACTGCAAAAACACATTCACATACAATATTGGAATATGGGATTGGTAGGTATACAGAATAAGGGCATCCTCACAGCTGCCCACACTCTCTCCGATAGAGACCACATTTTTGATATCTTGTCCCTCTCCACATCACAACAAATAAACTCCGATTTCAGCCAAGGAAAAGGCAACATATGTGTGGCGTTCACTACGACAAGGTGCACCTTTCACCTTGGAGTGCTTCCAATTATGTCTCGGCAATAATAGGGAATACTAAGCACATGTGCTTGAATGGGTGTGAAACACCAAGTCAATGTGAAAAATGAATTTTTGGTTTGGTCCTTTTTTATTTTACCCTAAGGCAATGCACCATCAATATCTTGACACACTAGTGCTTTGATAGGCACATGACACACCTATAATATTTTTTGTTATTTTTTTACCAAATGATATTCTATAACAAAATATTTTAACCTAGCATAGTGTGTTGGATGATATGCACATGCATCAGTAAGTTTTAGGTATATGGTGCAACAATAATGTTTTTTTATTATTTTTTTAATCAATACTTTATAACGAAATATTTTAACCTACCATGGTGCTTGTGGTGGGGTCACACACTAGTGATAGTCTTAAAGGTTAGTTGCACTGGTGTGACAAGATGGATAAAGTGCAATAGTTAAAAAATGCATGCTAAAACCTCCAGTCACTCACCTCCACTATAAATAGAGAAGGGAGAATTTTTTTGAGGAGGTTCCACTAAAACCTCCATTGGGTGGTGTTTTCCTTGTAGTGTTGTCGGTATGATAGGAATGACAACCAGACTGGGAAGCACATAGAAAACATATCTCATGCTAGAAGCCTAAGATTGGTGTAGATGATTTTCCTTGTGAGTCCATTCCCAACCCTATAATAGAGAATAAAAAAAAAATGTACATCCCAAGAGTTAAAACATGTTGTTGTTGTCATCAAATTTAAGTCTCAAAGTGCTCCCTTCCATATTCCCAACCCTATAATAGAGAATGCTACTTATTAATCTTCAAAAAAAAAAATGTACATCCCAAGAGTTAAAACACTCTCTTGTTGTCATCAAATTTAAGTCTCAAAGTGCTCCCTTCCATATTCCCTTAAACATGGTTGGCCAACTATGGGAACACTCCATAGATAAATCTTTAAATGAATTGCCTCCTTTCCCTAAAAAAATATCTACCAAAATTTGTTGGAAGTTGTCATGAATAAACACATATGCATGTTCACCTCTACAAATGATTGTTTGGGGGTATAATGTGAAAAGGTATAGTTGTGTAGCATTGCTTTTCCCTCATACTCTTCATGGATGTTTTCATTCAAGGTACCTTTTGTCATGAACCCACAGTTTGCTCGAATTTTTGTTTGCAACTTGAGTTCTTCCCAAGTTGTTTTGGCACCTGATGTTGTGTCACACTACCTTGCCTTGGCCACAAGAGCTTGGCTAGTCTATGCCTACTACAACCCAACTACGCCTCTTTACTTAAGGTCTTCTCATAACTTTTCCTTAAGCTACAACAAAAATAAAATACCCAACTAAGTTCAATGCAACCTAGTTCATCCAACAATAGGCATACATCCAACCACAACCTTAAAACATCCCAGCAATGGGCTCCCCATCCTCGTTTTGAAATACTTAAGTAAATGTATCATGGCACACAAACTTGGCACATTAAGGCCCCTTCTTAGCCCCATTTTGTTAATGTGTCTTGACTTATGCATACCCCATTATTTTCCATAGCATCCACTTCAAGGTGCTTAGTGTAAAAGATATGATGGAAATGGGCTTGAGCAAACTAGACAACCCGAGTTTTTATTCTAATGATTGATTTGTTCAAGGATCGAGTAGCATTTCCTCTTTGATATCAGAACATTAATGAGAACATTAATGACTAGGGAAGAATTGAATATCACTATTATTACATTCCTAATTCTCTCAACAAATATTTTCAATCCTTAGTAGACATTCAAGGCTTCAAATTCATTACTAGTAGTAGTTACAATATACCATGAAAACAAGGTCTCTTTTTGTTCATCAATAACATAAAAAAACCCACGTACCTACCAATGCAATCATCTACTTCTTATTATCATTCAACCTCCTATCAATATTTTGAACCATCACTTATTATCTTTTCTAAGTTCTTGTTTATTTTTTTTGACCAACAACCACATTGACAAAGGAATCATGTGTCAAGTAAAATGTACAAAGAGGTAAGGTGTATTCAAAAACACAAGTGGTAAGCAAAACATTGTTAAAAAACGAAAATCCCTTCAATAAATAGAATATTTAAAAAATAAAAGTCTCAATAATATGAAACTTAAATACCATGAGCAAAAAACTTAAATACCATGAGCGAAAAAGTATTATAAATTGTTACAATTTTTTTTTTAAATCCACTAAATTAAAAATTAAATTGTTGAAAACATTTTTGTTTTAATAAACATAAAAACAAATTTTAAAGCAAGTTGTGGCTATAATTCCAATCTTATATTTACTTATTATCACAACCCCAAGTCTTTCATATTAAATAAACATGAAAGATATATTATTATTATTATTTAAGATACCTAGCATTATAAAGGGTTTTAGCATATAGGTTGAAGACTTAGCTATTGGCACGTACATGAAATGAGGACAAGTGACAGTTTGGAGATCACATTTTGGAGTCTTTAACACATCACAACAGAAATTGCCAATTTTTGGGAAAAGGGAGTAGACTAATTTTATAGAAAAGAGAATAGACTAATCTTATAGCAAACAAATTTCAAAATTTCAATTTTAAGTAAAAAGACATATAATCTATCAAAATTTTAGGGATATAGGGATTGTCTGAATTTACATGATTCAAGTTTTATGTATCATAAAATTTATCAATAAACTTTTCTGACATCTTCAAATCAAAGAAAATAGAGTCTCTCTATAGATATTTGATTGACTCTGCTACCTGAACTTAGGTTATCTCTTCTTTATTCTTGGCAATCCTTTCTTAAAGTGGTAAATTCAGAGTGGGAGAGCAAAGCACCCTTTCACTTCCATAACACCCCGGAGATAAACGGTGTTCAACAATATTGTATTGGTTCAAATAAAATATATATTGGCCATTAAAAAACTTATCAATAAACTTATCAATGGAGTTTGTCCATTTCAAATCAACTCACATGTTAAGAAAATTAATCAAAGTTTTGGATTAATCAAGAATTTGATTTAATTCCCTTAGGGATATAAGGGTTGTTTGAATTTTGCATGATTCAAGTTTTATGTATCATGAAACTTATCCAATGGAGTTTATCCATTTCAAATCAACTTACATGCTAAAAAAATAATCAAAGTTTTGGATTAATCAAGAATTTGCTTTATTGGGTCATTAGATTCTAGTAGGAAAATTTGATTACACTTATTTTCACGGAGGTCCTTGTGAAAAGTCCCTACACTTCAAAAAAATATTCATATTCAAATAATTAGGTGATAAAAAATATCTTGTCAACAAATTTAATATCGCTAGTTCTAATCCTCGTAATTATAATCTAATTGTGCAAATATTAATTACGCCGGTGAGCCGATATGGTTGAGCAGGATAGCTCGCATGAATTGATATGGCCAAGGGCCAAGATAAGTAAAATGTACATTAAAATTATTAATAAAAATAATTATTGTTGGTTGTGGTACGAACATGACGATAATGACGGGGGGCTACATGATTCCACAAGAGAGGGGGCTAAAGAGGGGTCCAAGGGGTTATTCATTCCTAATAATTCATCCATTTCATTATAATATTTATTCCCTTAGAATTATCAAAGAGTTATTAAAGTGATGTAAGAGTGGTAGGTAGGAAAGGTCAATTCACCCAATTTATGATAGCATGGGTTGAGCACAACTACTTTTTGGGAAATGTGTGAGTCAAGATTGCATGAGAAGAAAATGAAATTTGAGTTCCTTCTTGGGTCAGTTTTTTAGGTTGGTTTGGAGGAGCAAGAGGAGGGTTGAGTGCTAGAAAAAGAGCACCAATCATGCTATGCTTAAGGACAACCATTGTTGGGCTGAGTTTTATGCTGAAAATGAGGCTGTAGGCCTGTAATGAAGGTTGTATTCCTGTAAGTGACATTTTTTGTTGAGGAAATGGCTCAAGATCCTTGAGAAGGTTGTTGTCGACACTCTTGGATCAATTGAGAGTTCTTTTAGTCCCCAATTGTGAAATTTCTAGCCAACCGAGTGCACTGGAGCCTTGGAGGGAAGTGGGAAGGCCCGAGGGACTATGTGGCAGTGAAGGGGGATTCAATTTCTTGGGTTGTGCAGGTTGAAGAGAAGAGAGCTCATGGATTGGAACTGTTGTTGGAGTAGAACCTAGGTTTTGGGTTGTTGATTTTGGAGAGTGGAAAACCAAGAGGGCTAGACCTCCTTTTGGACTCATAGCCTCATCTCGGGGGTGCCTTGCTATTGAGATTTGGAACAACAAGACTATGGCTGGGAGGAGTGTCCCTTGTACGCAACCAATTGGATTAGCAATTCAAGATAAGTTTTTTGTTCTATTTGCATGATTATTTCCAATGCATATATGTTTAATTTGAATGTTGTTGGGTTTGTTGATAATTCCTGCATTCATGGGTTTTTATTTATGTTGTTAGATGCATGAATAAATTAACATGTGCCTACTATTGATTTTATTGTGTAAATAATTTTTTTTTTTAAGTGGGTTTAGCAGGCATGCTTATTTACAACAAAGAATTCAAACATGTTTCCCATGATCCACATGTCCCTGAACTTTCTTTGTGAGGAATGGGACATGAATATCTTGTTGGAATACACACCTCTTCCCACTGGGGTTAGGTAACATAACGACTTCACACGTTGTTGACATGTAACTTGAAGAACATTGACATGTAACTTGATAAAAAACTTTGAATTTTATGTCTACAAAATCTTTAATATTTCAAAATGATTTTAATTTTAGTTCACCCTCATACAAAGTTGACAATAAATTGCCCCATGACATAGAAAGTCATGCTAGTTCTGGAATGAAATGAACTTAGAGGTCAAAAGCATCATGATTGATTGTGGTGCTATTTAATTTTGTAGCACTTTTTTCTCTTATTGTTATAATTTGGTGATATAGGGAGTGAGAGTTCCCATGGATGAAGAACTCTAAACAACTTTTTGATGCTCTCAATATTTATTCTGAAGCTGACAAAACCTATCATAACTAAAATGTCAACTGACAATGAGGAAAACCATCATTGGTTGCTATCCATGAACGTGTGTTGACTCATCATCATTATTCAAGGAAAAACACACGTATTGAAATAACCCGCTAGTGGTCCATAAGAGGGTCGACTTTCGCTCTTGTGAGATGCCTCTAGGTCTTGGGTCATTAATATGTTTCCTTAAGTTTGAGGAAGATGAACTCTTAACCAATCAAAAGTAGATATAGGTCTTACTCCAAGACCAAAAGGTGATTCTAGCCTAGATTGTATCTACACGAAAGTCAATATCCCTTGTGGTCATCACTGATCCTATTTACAGTGGGGTCATGTGCTTTCCAA
>SNQJ01S0148248.1:0-23610 GCA_010110895.2 Picea sitchensis | reverse complement strand
GTATTGGTATTGGTATTTTTATGCAATGGTATTGATTGTATTGGTATTGGTATTGGCAAGGCATAAGGGTATTGGCAATGCATATTGGTATTGGTTTTTGTTTTGGTATTGGTATTGGTAATGCGTATTGGTATTGGTATTGGTAATGCGTATGGTATTGATTGTATTGGTATTGGTATAGTATAGTATTGGTATGGTATTGGTATTGGTATGGTATTGGTATTGGTATTAGTATTAGTATGCATATCATTGCCAATGCATACTAGTGCCATGCAATGATATGCAATGGTATTGGTATTGCTATGGTGTTGGTATGCATATCATTACCAATGCATACCATTTCCATGCAATGGTATTGGTATTGGTATGCAATGGTATTGGTATTGGTATTGTATGGTATGGCATGGTATTGGTATTGGATTTGGTATTGGTATGGTATAGTATGGTATTGATATTGGTATGGTATGGTATGGTATGGTATGGTATAGTATGGTATTGGTATGGTATTGTTATTGTTATTGGTATTGTTATTGTATTGGTATGGCATAGTATTGGTATGGTATTGGCATTGGTATGGTATTGGTGATGGGAATTGATGCAGGAGCATCATAAGCAGCCAAGCAAGCAAGTAACATGAAAGGTGGAAGACAGCTGGAAGACCTCCAACACACGTTTTTGAAATGTTTTTGAAGCATTAATGTAATGGTTAAAGGGAAGCATACTTACATATTGTAAGAAGATCATGAGCGATTCACTCTCATCTGTAGAAGGTAGCGACATTTATGCATAGTTAATGAAAGTAGGTAGGTTTGAACTAGAGATTAGACAATTTAGAAGAATAGGAGGGAAAACGGATATAGACACCCTCGTCTTTGTATTATGACATTCATTAGAACATTAGCAGAGAGCTGTAGTAGAGAGTTGTGAAGAAGAACCCATGTATAGGAGCTTGAATTAATATAAGAAGCTTTGAATAAGATTTCATGGTGTTATGATGTTTTCTGTTTATGCATGGTGAATAGTATGTTCATGGTTGTTTATTCTCTCTATTATGCATTTGATTTAATGTTGTGTATGTATGATTTCATGTTGAATGTTTGAAGTCTGAGAGAGAGAGAGAGAGAGAGAGAGAGAGAGAGAGAGAATGAGTTTCAATTATTTCTCTTCCTGAGTGAGAGAGTTCCTGCAAGGAGTGCAGCGAAACGTCCGCAAGGAGTGCGTTGACAGAGGTTCAGAGTTTATCTTTGAAAGCTCAGGAGGGATACCGTTGTTCTCATTCCAGCAGAAGTGCAAGTGAAGCACAGGAGCTGTGCAAGGCGTGCAAAGGCTAGCTGAGTCCTTAGGAGTTATTAACTAAGGTGGAAGAGAGAAAGACTGTTGTTGCAGAAGGTGCACAGAGTCGAGAGTTCAAATATGCAGAAGTATTTGAAGGTCTTCCGCAAGGGGTGCGAGCAGAGGCCCTTTTTCGAGGCTTGAATTTACCAGAGAAAGCTCATAAGGGGTAGTGACTTTGAAGTGTTTGAAGGAAGGAAGGAAGTAGAATCTTCGTGCAGAAGGTTAAGTTCCAGTGAAAGAACGTTGGCTCGTTCCATAGAGGTTCTTGAGGGAAGAATCAAATGGTCAAATTTCTCTGTGGAGAATTCACGAAATAGCGAGGGCCGTAGTATCTAGGAGAGCTGCGGGAAGTTAAGTGTTGGATGAATCCATCCTTCTAGAGGTAGGATCCAATTTGGACCATTGATCACGATTGTTGGACCGTCGAGATCATTTTGGCATTTCGGGCGTTGTAAGTCTGAAGTGTGGATGAAACCCTTGGTCGTTCGAACTCTCGAAGTGCAAACTGGATTATCGTATGTGAAGGTGAGGAGAAGAATTTTCGGCGTTTCGAAATTTAGGAGTTCGAAATACGGGAAGTCCTGATGACAAGGAGCCGGGGGCCTTTGTACTGAAAAAAACCCGTAGTTGAGAAACCCAGAAAATCCTTGAATTGGCATTTCGACATTTTGAGGATCGGGGTTTTGGCATGTCCGTTGACAAAGATTCAGGACACTTCATGTCAGAAATCCCGAAGTTGTGGAATGTGAAATATTTGTGAAGGCGTTTTAGCATTTCAGTGTTTTGGGATTTGGGAATTTGGGATTTGTGGTGACAAGTGTTTTGGGATCGAGAGTTTCAAACTCCTAGTACCCAGAAGCCCAAAGTAATGTGAGCCGTTGGATCTCAAGGAAGGCTATCAATCGTTGATTCCATAGAAGGCATCACTTCGGAATTCGACATTTCAAAGTGATAGGGGAACAATAGTCAGAGACTGATTCAAGTTCCGAAAGCCGGGAAAGGTGACAGGTGGCAAGAATCCACGTCAGAAATAGAGTACAGTTTGAGAGGACAAGTGGCAAGTTTTCGTCAATAGTTGGAGACAGACTCTGTTGATTATTTCGGGGTTCAAGGGTTGGAGAGTCAGGAAACCTCACGTCAGGATTCACGAAATCGTGAAGTCCGAAACCCCGAAAAGGCGAAAAACCCGTCGAGGAGCCAAAAATTGATGAACGTGTCGGGATTCGACAATTCGACACTTTAGGAGACAAGAGATCGGGGTTCCTTGCTCTGGAATTCCCGAAGTCGCGAAACACGATACAAAAGCAGAGGAGAAATTGGCCAAAGACTTCGGTGTTTTGGCATTTTGGGTTTCGGTTGGTGGAAGAGCCGAGAACCTTGACATCAGGGATCACGAAATCGTGAAACCTGAAGTTTCGATTTTTTGAAAAACAAAATTTCATTGTTGGTCAGAAGATAAGAGTTGATGTCTAGTGTTTTCTCATGTAGGTTCAACTCATGAGGACCTGTGGATACACCGTGAGTGTATGAGATATTCCCTGAGGGAAAAACAAGGAGTCAATTAGACTCAAGGGGCATATTTAGAAAGATCCTGTGCGGATCCCGGCCCGAGGGCAGGGGGTCTGCGTAAGTAATGATGGGCATATTGGTGATGGGCATGTTGGTATGGTATTGGTATTGGTCTGGTATTGGTATAGTATTGGTATGCATATCATTTCCAATGAATAAAATTTCCATGCAATGGTATTGGTATTGGTATTGGCAATGCATATTGGTATTGGTGTTGGTATTATCAATGTAATGGTATTGATATTGGTATTGGAAATGGTATTGGTATTGGTATGGTATGGTATTGGTATTGGTATTGGTATGGTATTGGTATGCATATCATTGCCATGCAATGGTATGTAATGGTATGGTATTGGTACTAGTATTGGTATTGGTATGCATACCATTACCATGCAATGGTATCGGTATCGGTATGGTATTGGTGTTTGATCCAAAGCTAATTTTGACTTGCGGCCCTATTTTCCCTAACTTATTAGATGATAATAGATTTGATTGGTGTGCTAAAAATTATTGTCATTGTTGTGTAATAGCATCCAGAGGAGACCATGGAAAGAGGTCATGGACAAAGTAGACCTACTAAATCACAGAGAGTAAAGTGGGTGGATGAGGATATGGCAAGGAAATCTGTAGATACAATAAAGGTAAGAATAAAAATCAACCTTAACCAAAGGAGGAAGGTCTTTATGAATTCACAAATGCTACAACATAGAAGAGATAAAGTCTTTTTTTTTTCCATATGGCCTTTGAGGCCTTTGAGCTCAAACTTATTGGTGGAAAATGCACAAGGATGGTGATTAAATGTGATTCTATGATCAAGGGAAAAGTTTGAAAATTAGGATGGCCATGTGGCATAGGGATGTTGGATACTTTTATTGTTGAAATTTTGGCTCGATGTAAATACCTAGGGTCATAAAAAAATAATTTCAACTCCAAAACATGATATCAATATGTCAAAAATGTGAGTAAGGTGAGGTTTTTTGTTGCGTAGCAAATTCGTTGAAATAATATAATTGGTGTACTAAACATTATTGACTATGTTGTGTATTACAGGAGCCAGATGAGGCCATGGAAACATATCATGTCATATCAAAGGAGGACACCATGGATGACGTAGGACATCAGGTACTCTAATTTTGACTTAACTTAGGAAAAATTAATCTAATGGCATTTTGTGAAACATCCATATTTTTTCACGAAATTATTAAATTTTATAGTGTATTATCCAATCTTGATAGAAATTAATGCATGATGTTGATTATTTTAGATGGAGATTGGAGAAAATGTAGATCTTGAGCATTCAACTAGCAAAAGAAAAATATATGTATGTGGACGTGGACCTAAAACTATTAGATCACATAGAGGGCAGTAGGTGGAAGAGGATATGACAATGGATCCTGCAGACACAACAAATGATTGCACTGAACAAGAGGTTGGTATAGAATATAGTACATGGGATGAATTCTTTGAGAAAATTGTTGTTTGTGGATGTTCTGTATGTCGTGGAAAGAAACAATTCAAATGAGTGATTGTACAAAGACATTACATATATGATGAGCTTCTAGTGGGTAGTATGCCTCCTACAATCGATTCAAATCCAATTGGAATTGTGGTAAGGAATTTTCCAATTTGATATAAATAATATGTATACTTCTTTTAAACATTGTTTTATATTATTTAAATAATTAATTTTTTTCTTAATGAATACTTGCAGGATAAAATTATTTGTTTAAAGTTTCCTAGATCATCGACTTCTAGCCTAGTGGGCGATGATAATTTATCAGATGATACATCTAACAAAAATATGTGCACATATACCATCTCTGAAGATGAGGATTTGATGAAAACAAGTAATAGGACAAGAACTACTGTAAAGATGCATAATTTTCTTAAAGATAAGGGGAAGGTGGAATACATACCTTATGAGAATGAATGCGATGGATATGATGAATTTCCCCTAAGTTTGAGATCAATTTACAAAGAGACATTTGATCGTCGATTATATTGTGCTTGGCCCAGTGATCAACAACTAGCTAGAGTGTATGAGGTGTTTCAATTTTGGGGATACAACTACATGATACGATCCTCCAATATTCATGGAGAAAATACGGGCCTCTTTATTGTCCAAAATGTCCATGTGGGATATAAAAATAGAAACAATTCACAACAAACCACTAGGAGATTAATGCCATATTATGGTCCATCATATTACAGTGGTGAATGGAAAAGGCTAGCAAACTATAAGCCTAGCATGTCAACATATGGTCTAAATTAAAATATGTATACCCATCATCTCGAATTGGAAAGTGGAAAATAAATTAATAGAGTTCATCTTATGTATATAGATGGATGTTCATACACAAAAAAAAATATTTTAAGTTTTATAAATATTAGTAAGGGAAGGGACCCTAATGTAAGACCAAATTGTCAATTTGTTGAAGTTATAAATGATAAATATGGAGGTATGGAAAGAGAGGTTGATCGATTGATAATGTTTGAGGCTATTGTGGACCTTACCATTGGGGATGAGTTATTGATTAATTACCCCTTCTTAAAACACACTCCTGCATGAAAGAAAAGGGAAGAACTAGGTCTCCCTAAGGATGTTCGTAAGGGTAGAAAACCAAAGAATAATCAATGAGTGTGGATTGAAATTTTATACACTATGTTATCAAAATTATGTTTTATTTTAAATTATTATATAAAAGAAGTAGTATATAAAACAATATTCCACTATTCAATTGATTTATATATGTTCATACATTCTATATTCTTATTGGTTAATACAGTATATTTGATTATATTTCTTTGAAATTGATACAATTATGATTTATCCAATTCTTTCCAAACATTAAATAATGCTTTCTTATGTTGATAAGTAGAAGACATTGATGATCCACCTACTAATACCCAAGATCAAACTAGGTTATTGAGATTTGGACGAGATGATCCAAACCATCCTTTAAACCATACTAGGGTAAAATGAGCAACATTGAAGAGAATACTACCAACAAATAAGTTTGAAGCGCTGATGAGATTAGCATACAATGATGACATGCCACATAACTTTAATGATGATGATGATAGTGAAAATATAGTGCATGAAGAAGGATTGAATGAAATGCTTACATGTTTCTTTGGGAATGGAAAAAATCATTATGATAATGATCATATGGTTGACAATAATGATGATAGTAGGGGTAATTACCACCAATGTAATCTTGATGATAACAACTTGAAAGAATCAATCAAGCAAGCTGTGAAGACACCCGTGTTCAGATCGAGTGCAAGTAGAGCCTCAAAACTTGCATGGACATTGATATTATTAGAAATCAAGTCACTATTTGGTTGGTCAGACAAAGGATTCACTACCCTACTGAAGTGAGTTGAAATGTATTTCTTACTTTGCATTGTCAATTGGTGTACGTAATTTGTAAACATTCATCAACTACATTTATATTTCTTTGATGGGATGTTATAAAACATATATTGTATATAAATAGTAGTAGTGTAGATTGACATATAAAAAATGTTCATCATAAGTCCAACATTTAATTGATTTAATCTATGGAAATCTTACAGGGCACTAAAAAGTAAAATATTCCCTGAAGAGAATGTGTTGCCATCAACTTGCAGAGAAGCATGTCAGTTGTTGGATGAGTTGGGGATTGAATATAAACAAATTCATTCATGTAAAAATGATTTCATTTTATACAAAGGTGAATATCAAAACAAGGTAGAATGTCATGTATGCAAAGAGAACATATATTGTACATATGTACAAGGTCCTACAGTTCCAAAAAAGGTTTTACATCACATGCCAATTATACCTAGACTTCAATGAATGTTTCGTTGCAATTCACTTGCACAATTGATGGACTGGCATGAAAAGAACATGAGTAAATATGGATTCATGCGAATTCTGACCGACTCCAAAGCAATGAAACACATAGAGGAAAAATGGCCAAGTAAATTCAAAGATGAACCACGCAGTATTAGGTTTGGTATTGCAATTGATGAAGTGTGCCCATTCTCTTTCCTCAGATCAAATTTTAGTGTTTTTCCAGTTGGATTGATAGTATAAAATATTCCCCCATGGACGAGTGTTAGAAAGGAGCACCATATGCTGACTCTCATTGTTCCAGGAAAACAACAAGTTAAAAATATGGATGTTTATATTGCGCCTTTTATTGATGCGATGAAACTACTATGGAAAGACATAAGAATGTATGACATATCACATCCTTCATCAAATAGGTCCTTCATGTTGTATGGTGTACTATGTTGGACTATTCATGATTTCCTAGGACTTGGTGTCTATTCTGGTAAGATAAAATATTTACGTATTCGCAGTCATAATTTATTTTCATCCCAACTTTCATACTTACTTTTATACTATTATTACAATGATATTAACATTACTTATTGAATTGCAGGGCTTAAAACAAAGGGGATATTTTCATGTCCAAGATGTGCATATCAATTTCAAGGGAGGTATTCTAAATATCTACATAAATTTATTTACACAAACAACAGGGTTTTTCTAGCAATAGATTGTTAAGTCATAAATAGTGGCTCATTACACCTTAATTGGGGCATACTGCATTAGTAATGTTATTTTATTTATGTCATCTTTATTCCAGTTGTAATTATACCTCCTAGTCTCCTATATATACCAAGGAGACATTTTCAATTGGAATCATCCTGTATTTGAACATTTATGTGGGCATAAGGAGGTTTCCCCCTCAAAGAGGATTATTATCTGAATTTATCTCCTTTTCAAGGCATTGAGTACTGATTCTGAGGTTTTTCTATGCTATATTGATATTTGGTTCCTAACATATGGTATCAGAGCTCAAGGTCTTGGGGTTTCACTACTATATCTGAGACACCTTGGAATTTTCACTCTAACATTTTTTCTACAAAGATTCAGAAGGAACGACTTGGAGGATATTTATTAGATGGATCAAGGCACGTTGGGTTAAAATTTCATCTCCCGAGGCCTTATAATTTCAGAGATACAACCTTTCTAAGATAGGGTTATGGAATCATCCTGAATTGAGTCATTGCATAATTTTCGATATAAAAATGTTTATGTAACATTTCAGACTCTGAAATATGAAGGATATTCACAAAACATAGTAAGGTATCTTTGGTAACAATTTCAGCTTCTGGGTCATCTTACATTTGTAGATACACCCTGTGGAAGATAGGGTAATTGACTAGTCTCAAGCAGGTGTTTCGGGTAAAAAAATCATAAATTCTTCCCAGAGTATCCAAATTGAGTGAGACTAGTTACATTGGATAGTGGAAATCCCTTAGTCATTATGGTACAAGTTTTAGAATTTTATATCAATTATTTTGTGCGGGGCACACTATACAAGTGAGATCTCCTGGAAAGGAAAAAAATCAACAAGTTGTGGGGAAGTTACTGTAAATTCCACTTGGCACATCCAATTGTGATAAGACCTATGGCATTGCAGAGAAGAAATATCAGAGACCTACAAAAAATACAATTTCATACTCAAAAGGGCTGAAATTTTGGAGATACAATAAAAAGAAGATTGTCTAGCAGAACCACCTCGAAATCAAGGTTTAAAGTGATACTTGGCCAACATGCCACCATAAAAGGGAACTTCTACACCAAATAAACCTCCAGACAATCCTACTTCGACTCTTGATGAAGGTGAAGAAATGCATAGGGACATAAATGATTTACAAAAGAAGATAGTAACAAAATATGAACTACAAGAGATGGAAGCTAAGTTGGAGGAAATAAATACTAAGATGGATGGTTTAAAAGGGGAGATCATGGAAGGATTGAAACATTTCCTAATAGAGAGGACACCTGAAAGTGAAAATGTATCCCATGAAATTCATGATGAGGACACAAGGAAGGTGAATCAATAATGGAGAAAACCCAACTTTGGGTTGAAGACCAACCACGTTCCTAAGATTGAAATGAGGAATTTTGATGGCAAGGACTCTATCACATGGATACTTTAAATGGAGAAATTTTTTGATCTGCATAATGTGCCACATACACAAAAGGTACAAATTGCTTCTTTATATTTAGAACCCAATCAATTTGTATGGTATCGATGGCTTTATTCTCGCAAATCACTCGTCACTTGGACAATTTTCACGAATGAAATGATATAACACTATGAGGATACAAGGAGAAATACCTTCTTTAGCCAATTGATAAATCTGAAGCAAAAGGGTTCAGTTACAGAGCACATTGAGAACTTCCAAAGATTGAATATAAAGGTAACAAATATTCCAGATGAGCACTTGATTGATGTGTTCATAGGAACTTTAAAGGATAACATTCAACATGAGGTTCGCCTTTGGGAACCGAAATCATTGGAGAATGCATTTAGGGTGGAAAGAAATGTTGAAAGTAAAAATATGGCTATGGATACTAGAAGGACCAATCCTAACATCTATAGAGAGAATATTGCTCCTTCTTCTAAAACACCTCAACCTGCAAGGTTGACACCTCAACAATTGGAGGAAATAAAAGAAAAATGTTTTTACTTTAATTGTGACAACAAGTACAGTAAGGGACATAAGTGTGGTGAGAAGAAATTATTCTACATAGATTGTGAAGAGGAAGAAGAACAAGAACAAGAGCAAGAACCATCTCAAGATGAAAACGTAGACGCAATTTAGTCTGAAGAGTTGAATCCCATGATATCGTGTAATGCATTGGCTGGAATTATCACTCCTCAAACCCTCAAGGTCGAAGGATATATCAAAAAGAAAAAGGTAATAGTCCTAACTGATTCTGGTAGTACTCATAATTTCATTCACTATAAATTAGCCAAAGCTCTCAATTGCTTTGTATATCTAGCACCAGAGTTTCAAGTAATGATTGTAGATGGAGGAACTATCAATTGCTCATGAAAATGCAATAAGATCAATATTACTACGGTGGAATATGTAATGAATAGTCTAATTATTTCTATACCCATGGGTGGTGCTAATGTTGTACTAGGAATCCAATGGTTACAATCATTAGGAACATTAGCTTTTAATTTTCAAGAACTTTTCATGAAATTTTCGTTGGAAGGAAAATAAATTGAGTTAAGAGGTATCACAGAGAAACCTGGTAAGTTGATAAGCTCTAATGGCAAGAAAAAATTATTGAAAAATGGGCATCAAGGTGTTATTGCACAACTATGCTCACTATATGTTCAAACATCTAAGCCATCTATTCCTCTATATCTCCAAGGGATCATTGATAAGCATTCCAAAGTATTTGAATATCATCTATTCCTCCATTCCAAGGATCATTGATAAGCATTCCAAAAGTATTTGAATATATTCCTAAAGGTCTTCCACCCATCTCGAAATCATGATAATGATATTCACCTAATTCATAGGAGTAACACTCCCAACATCGCCATACATATACCCCACCTTAAGAGGAAATTGAGCACATGGTTGAAGAAACATTAGAGGATGGCATTATTATACATAGCCAAATTTCTTACTCTACACCAGCGGTAATGGTATTCAAGAAATATGGCCATTCATGCATGACAAAAATCCAGATTATAGAGAGCTCAACAAGATCACTATTAAAGATAGTTTTCCATTCCTGCCATTGATGAATTGAGCTGATGAACTCAATGGAGCAATCTATTTCACAAAGTTGGATCTTCGTCGGTATCATCCGTTAGGAATGAAGGAAGAAGATATCCCAAAACAACATTCAACTCGAAGGAAGGCCATTATGAATTGTTAATATCATGCCTTTTGGCCTTACAAATGCACCTTCCATATCTCTAAGTATTGATGAATTCATTTTCAAGCCCTTTCTTCAAAATTTGTGTTAGTATTTTTGATGATATACTAATCTATAGAAAGTCTAGGGAGGATCATGTGCTACATATTGACAAGGTGCTACAACTTCTAAAGGAGCAACAACTATATGACAAACCATCCAAATGTTTCTTTGGAGTGAAGGGAGGTAGAGTATTTAGTCATATTGTATTTCATGGAGGTTTCTGTAGACCCTAACAAGATTAAGGCCATGGACTGCACCTATTCCCAAAACATTTAAGAATCTTAGAGGATTTTGGTTTGACAGGTTACTACCGCAGTTTGTTCTATTAATTATGGAAGAATAAAACACCTTTAATGACACTAACTAAGAAGGATGCATTTCTCATGAATCCAGAGGGCACCAAATCTTGAACAACTTTAAAGAGGTGATGTGCTTAAGCTCCTGTCTGACCACTCCGGACTTCACAAAAACCTTAATTGCGGAATGTGATGCCTCGAGAAATGGAATTGGTGTTGTCCCACGTACAAGGAAGGCCCCTTGATTTTCAAATTTTACCACTCGGAAACGACTTACACAAACCCATTTATGAGAAGGAAATGATGGAAATACTACATGCATTGAAGAAAATGTCATTCCACCTAATAGGTAGTCACTTCTGTTGTCAAAATAGATCATGATAGTTCTAAATACTTGAACAAAGACTATCTTCAAGAACAACAAAATGGGTAACCAAGATATTGCCATGATTTTGAAATCGCTCTGACAAAAAAGGGAAGAAAATGTTGTGGTAGATGCACCTCAAGGAAGGATGAAGATGTTGAGACCTTCTTTGTGCTATCCTCGATCATCCAACCCGACATAATAGAAGCGAGAGATGAATGGAAGAATGGAAAAAGTGTGGAATCTCATTCAAATGTTGCAGATCAAAGTGCACGATACATTTACATGGAGAAAATGATTCACTATGGTACACTGCATCGCCCATATTTGTGTAAGAACTCCTAACTCAAACAAAGGTACTATTGGAATTCGTAATTGACCTTCTAGTAGGAGGGTACTCAAGATTTTTTAAAACCTAGCATAGGGTCAAGAAGGATTTTTTTTTTTGGGATGGCCTTAAACTCCATGTTCAAAGGTTTCCAGAAGAATGTTTGGTTTGAAACAAAATAAGGTGGAATTAATTAAGACCCCGCCTTTTACGGCCATTTTCATCCCAAAGTTAGTAATCGAGGAGGTTTCCATGGATTTACCGGTTACCAAAGTCCCAAGGAAAGAGTGTCATCATGGTGGGATTGCCAGACTCCATTACATGCACACTTCTGTACCGCCATCCCTCCAAATCCATTTTCAGCCTTAATCGTGATTCATGGAGACAGTTCAAATCTACATGGCAACCCAAAGATTGGCCAGGCGATGAGATCCCATCTTCAATTAGACGCTGGACATAATTATTTTCGTTTGGGTACTCAATTGGCTCATATCTCATCCTATCATCTCAATAAGATGGAAAAACCCATATAGTGAACAAATGTCCTGAGTACAATTCATGCTTGTCTCCGAGCAACAAACACAATGGCCCAAATGGTTACCCTTGGTAGAATGGTGGCATAACACTCCTTTCATAATCGCTAAACAAAACACACCATTTATGGCACTTATGAATACCACCCTCCTTCCATCACTTCCTT
The DNA here is from genome assembly GCA_010110895.2 of Picea sitchensis. Classification (NCBI taxonomy): domain Eukaryota; kingdom Viridiplantae; phylum Streptophyta; class Pinopsida; order Pinales; family Pinaceae; genus Picea; species Picea sitchensis. Next base: position 11,226 of record SNQJ01S0148248.1, on the reverse strand, counting down.
CTCTAAAAGAAAAATCAAGGTTCAAGCAAAGGAAGATCACATCGAGAATCAACAACAAGTTCTCCAAATACAAAGGACAACCTCACCATGGCACAAAATCGCATGAAAGAACAAACAAGCAAAATCAAAAAATTGTAGTGAAAGAATTTTGAAGTAGGGAACAAGTGCTTTTAAGACTACAACCATACAAAGGACAGTCCCTCAAACAAGCCAAGAAGCTATAAATAAATTATCACCAAATTACTATGGCCCCTTATAAGGTATTGCAAAATATCGGTACTATGGAATACAAATTAGAATTGCCCGTGATCTTCAATGACACAATTCCACCTTTCCATGTTTAATGCTTAAAGAAAGTTATATAGGTGAGAAGATGTCAGCTCAAACTATATTTATAGAACTTGATGAGGGAAGGAAAATCATATTGGAGCCCAAAGACATCACTGACACAAGAAATCACCAACTAATGAATAGATCCATTTCAGAAAGTGTCTCATGAAATGGAGGAAACTACCAACTCCGAATATTCCACTTGGGAAGATGAGTCTTGTATACGAAAGCATCCATAGGTTACTCAAGCAAGTTAGACAACACTTGTCTTGGAGGGGTATGTTAAGCCCTAACAATGGCTCATTACCCCTTAATGGGGCATATTACATTAGTAATGTTATTTTATTTATGTCGGTTTAGTCCATTAGTTGTAATTATACCTCCTAGTTCCTATATATAAATTAACAATGAGACATTTTCAATTAGAATCATCTTGTATTTGAACATTTATGGGTATAAGGAGGTTTCCCCCAAAGAGAGGGCTTATTATATGAATTTCTCTCTTTCTGCTGCATTGAAAATTTTTTGAGGGTTTTCTATGCCATATTGATATTTGGTCTCTAACATAGATCACTAAGTTTTAGAAATTGTCTAAAGAATAAATTTGATGGAAAAGTTGAAAATAGATACCCTCCCATGATTATGGGTCCAGTTCATTGGCTTAAGAAGTATGAATATGCCGAATTGAAAGCTTGGGAGGATTTTGATCTAGTGGGTGATTCAATTGAAGAACCAGCACAAGTTGTAGTTAATATGCCATAAGGAATGAAAAGGAAATCCATGTTTTATGATCTCCCTTATTGAAGGATCTATTAATATCTCACCTATTAGATCCTATTCACATCTTCAAAAATGTCCCAGATTCTATATTTCACATATATCAAGAAAAGAGAGGGACACCTTAATCTCGAGGAGAGATATTTCTCTTTCACGTAGCAAATTTGATAGAAGACATTTGTGGCCAAACAGGGAAAACGAAACATATGCATAAGCTCTATGGATTTTGAAAAAAAGAGAGATAGACGAACTAAAAAATATCACCCGTTCAATAAGGACACCTACTAGCTATGGGTCATCATTAGATAAATATTTCAAAGTTGATGGACATATCACAGGATTAAAAACACATGATTTTCATAATTTCTGAAGGTATTATATATCATCATTTAAGTTTTATTGGTAACATTGATTAAATACTAAATATATTTTGATATTCAGTTGTGTGAGAAAATACCAAAGACCCCATGAAAGTGTTTGATAGGACTACTCATTACCGCAAATTAGGGGATCCAAGGTCTCACCGCTGAATCAAGGAAACGCCACAAGCTCCATTGTCACCCATTTCCACCTTCACCAAAAAGTCCACACTACACTTACCATTCCTATAGTAGGTGGGCAACTCCAAGGAGATCCATTAATGGAAGCGTCCAAATGGAAGAAGGAAATCAAGAACAAGTGTAGTATTTTGAGAAGGACCTCCTACAAGCTCTCATGGAATCTACAATCTACTTTGACTTCAAGCAATCCAGTCGATGACATTGAATTGGCAGACGTCGTATCAATGAGGTGGATTTTTAGAGGTATATGAAAACTCTAAAAAAGATATGTCCGAAAAAAGGTACATCCAGAGGGTTGTATGGCTGGAGGGTATGTTTTGAATGAAGCATTTTTCTTCCCATGTGAATCTTTGGTAAGGATTTTGAAGATGGGCCATGCTTATGGGATGAAGAACAAGCATCATATATTATTGATGGAGAAAAACACAATCTAATGGTGTTCTGGCAGAAATTGGTAAGTAAATTCATGATCATTAATTTGGTTTATTTCCTTGGTAATCATTAATTTTCTTGTAATTTATTTATCAAATTAACTCAATAACATTTGATTTTGAAATAAACATGTTGACATGTAATAGGTGTATACGAAAGTGAAATACTCAACAAGTTCATTATGTACCACATGGATTTTATGAACAAATGGATTGATTTGTACGATAAAAGAGAGAAGAAGTGTTAGAAGCAAGGAGACAACTTAAGAGATCCAACCCAAGGAACGCTCCACTTCCCAGTGATGTGCTTTAGAATGGGCAAAGATTGCACTCTAGAATGGGATATTGAACAAATTCAAAATCAAATAGAAGATGTGCATGTATAGATTCAAACATAACACAAGATGAAATCAACATGTGTAGAGGATTTGAAAGAAAGGTACGGTTGGAATTTTACAAAATGTTGTTTCCTTACAATTTTGACACTATTAACTATTTTAATATTCAACATTATATTTGTTTTCACCGAAATAAATGGTCTTTCACAATGAGGAAATATCCTACAATGTGGTATATGGATGATGACATTATCATGTAGAAAGTGTAGATGTAAAGAGATGATCCTTTGATTGTGACATCATGGTTTATTTCAAGCAATCCAGTCGAGCAAGCTCAAAAGATAAGAATATTATTGAAGGGAATCTACAATATGTTGGAAAAATCCAAGAAATTATTGAGTTGGATTACCGCTCTTTTAAATGTTGTATTTTTAAGTGTAGATGGTATGCAACATTTGAGAGGACACAAAGACATGATACCCATAGTGGATTGTTTTCTATAGATTCTTCAAGGTTCTTACCGAAGGATAAGGAGCCTTATGTTCTACCAATTCATTGTGAGAAGGTATTTCTTTAACTCAAATAAAAAGCAATACTGATCATTAATCTATTGACTCATAGTTTTTTGTGATAATATATGTGTTTATTAATAAATAAATGTGTTATAATATATTTCTAATATATGTATGTCGTTCATGTGCAGGTATTTTTCTATGAAGATATTTTGGACCCGAAATGGATATTTGTCATACATTATGATCCAAGATTAAGGCATGTATTTGAAGATGCATTAGTGGATATTGAGCAAAACAATGATGTCCAACAAAATGAGCGAGATGGATTAGATAACATGGAAGAAATTAACATCCATGATGATGTTGAAGATGGTTATGTTCAGGCATAAGAAGACAACAATCCAGTGTTAGATGATTTTATGGAAGACACCAATATGGATTGTATAGAAAATGATGATCCAAATTATACATTTCGTAACAATATAGATGGTCTACAGTCAAATTTCAATGATGATGAAGATGATGCAGATCAAGAAGAGGATGATGATAATATTATATACTTGAAAGAACATATGCACATTGACAATGATAAAATGGATGACATTGTTGTAGATAATAATGTTAATGACCAAGACTTCTAAATTTTCAAAATTATTTGTAATCCAGTTTTTAAAATGACGTTGATTCTTATGGCCCAAACTTTCATGAAATGCTTCAGTATTATTTTTGATGATACAAATTACTTTTGGCAATATCCTTAAAGTGTTCAATCTTTTTTATGAATTGTTGGCAAAAAAAATAGGATTACTTATATAAGAGTTAGCATGGTTAGTAGTCATTTATTGGCAATTGTTAAAAAATATAATTAAATATATCGTATATGTAAATTAATGTAAATCCAGACAATTAGGCTAATTAATGTATCCAAATTTTATTTATTAATTTATATTTTAAAACAAATTGAAATATTTCACTAAGCCTAAAACTAAGACCTTAACCTTTATACTGTCTAACCCATAACCCCTTGAAACATGGAAGATATTGAATATTATGTGGGGACATCAGACATCCTTGAGTCTTGAAACCCTCCCAAACCATCAAGCGACATGTGCCTAGTATAACCATGTCAAATTTCGACATATACAAGAACAACTTGGAGAAATTTCAATGTTGGCCTCATTTACTAGTAACCATTTAGGGTCGATTGATGTCATTAATTCCTTCACCCGATATAATCCCTAACCCATTAACAATTAAACCACTTGCAATATGTTGGACCCTATAAAATTCTTTTGGGATGTCTCAACTTAATAGAATCACGGTTTATTAATCATTAGGTTTCGTTGTAAACATGGGTATGTCAGGTTTGATCTTTGTTGGCATGGATGGATAAATTGGGTCATGATGAATATGATGATGATAGAAATGAAAACCATGATGATGGAAATGATGAAGAGAATGATGTCCATAAGTCTTAAAAACCTCCCATACTGTCAAGGCATGCACCTAGTGTAAACATGTAAAATTGCAACGCATATAATCACATTTTGAAGAAAATTCAACATTGTCCCCATTCACTATTCACTATGCGAGTTCGGTGGATGACATTGGTGATGGGCATGTTGGAAGTTACAAGACATTTAAAGAGAGTTTTGACAAAGTTTCTATAGAAGGGAATGATGAATGATGACTATGAACGTTGATGCAAACATGGACAATATTGAAGATTATGTGGGGAAATCAGACATACTTGAGTACTGAAACCCTCCCATACTATCAAGGAATATGTCTAATCTAACCATGTCAAATTTCGACACATACATGCACATATTGAATAGATTTCAATGTTGTCCCCATTCACTGCTAACTATGTGGGGTTGGTGCATGACATTTGTGATGAGTGTATTGGAAGTTCCATGTCAAATTTTCAAGATAGTTCCGACAACCATTCTATAGAAGGGAATGAAGAATGATGAAAATGAGATGTGCATGATGAATGTTGATGCAAATGTGGATGATCTCAAATATTATGTGGGGACATCAATATACATCCTTAAGTCTCGAAAACCTCGCATATCATCAAGGTATGTGTCTAATCTAACCATGTCAAATTTTGACACATACAGGCACATATTGAAGAAATTTCAACATTGGCCCCATTCACTGCTCACTATGTGGGGTCGATGCATGAAATTTGTGATGGGTGTATTGGAAGTTCCATGTCAAATTTCAAGATAGTTCTGACAACGATTCTATAGAAGGGAATGATGAACATTGAAAATGAGACGTTTATGATGAACGTTGATGCAAATGTGGAATTTCAAAACCCTCCTTGATTCTTGAAAACCCTCCCATATTGTCAAGGCATGTGACTAGTCTAACCATGTCGATTTTCAACGCATACAAGCACAATTTGAAGAAATTTCAACGTTGGCCCCATTCACTTCTCACTGTGCGAGGTCGATGCAAAATGACATTTGTGATGGGTGCATTGGAAGTGACATGACATTTCAAGAGAGTTCCGACAAATATTCTATAAATGGAAATGACGAATGATGACAATCAAACATTCATTATATTGAACGTTGATGCAAACATGGATGATCTCAAATATTATGTGGGGACATCAAACATACTTAAGTATTGAAACCCTCCCATACTGTCAAGGCATGTGTCTAATATAACCATGTCAAATTTCAATGCATACAGACATAGATTGAAAAAATTTCAATGTTGGCCCCACTCACTACTCACTATGTAGGCTCGGTGGAATAAATTTGTGATGGGTGTATTGGAAGTTCCATGTCAAATTTCAAGATAGTTTTGACAACGATTCTATAGAAGGGAATGACGAATGATAACAATGAGACGTTCACGATGAACGTTGATTCAAATGTGGATGATCTCAAAGATAATGTGGGGACATCCATATACATCCTTGAGTCTTGAAACCTTCCCATGCCATCAAGGCATGTGTCTAGTCTAACCATGTCACATTTTGACGCATACATGCACATATTGAATAAATTTCAACGTTGGCCCCATTCATTGCTCACTATGCAGGGTCAGTGCATGACATTTTTGGTGGGTGAATTGGAAGTTCCATGGCATTTCAAGAGAGTTCCAACAAATATTCTACATATGGAAACAACAAATGATGACAATGAGACGCCCATTAATAACGTTGATGCAAACATGGACGATCTCAAATATTATGTGGGAACATTAGACATCCTTGAGTCTTGAAACCCTCCCATAATATCAAGGCATGTATCTAATCTAACCATGTCAAATTTTGACGCATACGAGCACATATTGAAAAAATTTCAACGTTGTCCCCACTCACTGCACACTGTGTGGGTTCGAGGGAAGAAATTTGTGATGGGTGTATTGGAAGTTCCATGTCAAATTTCAAAATAGTTTCGACAACGATTCTATAGAAGGGAATGATGAATGATGAAAATGAGACGTGCATGATGAATGTTGATGCAAGTTTGGATGATCTCAAAGATTATGTGGGGACATAAATATACATCCTTGAGTCTTGAAACCCTCCCATACCATCAAGGCACGTGTCTAGTATAACCATGTCAAATTTCGACACATACATGCACATATTGAAGAAATTTCAATGTTGGCACCATTCACTTCTCACTATGCAGAGTTAGTGCATGAAATTTGTGGTGGGTGAATTGGAATTTCCATGAAATTTCAAGAGAGTTCCAACAAAGATTCTATAGATGGAAACAATGAATGATGACAATGAGACATCCATTATGAACATTGATGAAAACATGGATGATCTCAAATATTATGTGGGGACATCATACATCCTTGAGTCTTGAAACCCTCCCACATTGTCAAGGCATGTGTCTAGTCTAACCATGTCACATTTTGATGCATACAGGAACATATTGAAGAAATTTCAACGTTGGCCCCATTCACTGCTCACTATGTGGGGTCAGTGCATGGCATTTGTGGTGGATGACTTAGAAGTTCCATGACATTTCAAGAGAGTTCCAACAAATATTCTACATATGGAAATGATGAATGATGAAAATGAGACATCCATTATGAAAGTTGATGCAAACATGGATGATCTCAAAGATTATGTGGGGACATAAGACATCCTTGAGTCTTGAAACGCTCCCATACCATCAAGGCATGTGTCTATTCTAACCATGTCAAATTTCAACGCATACATGCATAGTTTGAATAAATTTCAACCTTTGCCCCATTCATTGCTCATTATGCGAGGTCGATGCAAGATGACATTGGTGATGGGTGTATTGGAAGTGCCATGACATTTCAAGAGAGCTCCAACAAATATTCTATAGACGGAAATAATGAATGATGACAATGAGACATCCATTATATTTAACATTGATGCAAACATGGGAAATCTAAAATATTATGTGGGGACATCAAACATCCTTAAGTCTTGAAACCCTCCCATACCATCAAGGAAACTATCTAGTCTAACCATGTCAAATTTCAACGTATATGAGAACAGATTGAAAAAATTTCAACGTTGGCCCCATTCACTACTCACTGTGTAGCTTCGATGGAAGAAATTTGTGATGGGTGTATTGGAAGTTCCATGTAAAATTTCAAGATAGTTATGAAAACGATTCTATAGAAGGGAATGCCGAATGATGACAATGAGATGTGCATGATGAACGTTGATCCAAATGTGGATGATCTCAAATATTATGTGGGGACATCATACATCCTTGAGTCTTGAAACCCTCCCATACCATCAAGGCATGTGTCTAGTCTAACCATGCCAAATTTTGACGCATATAGGTACATATTGAAGAAATTTCAACGTTGGCCTCATTCACTGCTCACTATGCAGGGTCGGTGCATGACATTTTTGGTGGGTGAATTGGAAGTTCCATGACATTTCAAGAGAGTTCCAACAAATATTCTACAGATGGCAATGAAACGTTATGACAACAAGACGTTCATTATGAATTTTGATGGAAACATGGATGATCTCAAATATTGTGTAGGGACATCATATATCCTTGAGTCTTCAAACCCTCCCATACCATCGACGTATGTTTCTAGTCTAACCATGTCAAATTGTGATGCATACAGGCACAAACTTAAGAAATTTCAACGTTGGCCCCATTCACTACTCATTGTGGGGGGTCAGTGGAAGACACTATTTGTGATGGGTGTATTGGAAGTTCCATGGCATTTCAAGAGATCAGTTCCGACAAAGATTCTACATATGGAAATGACGGATGATGAAAATGAGACATGGATGATCTCAATGATTATGTGTAGGGTCCATGAATGTCATTAATCCCTTGAACATATATAATCCCTAATCAATTAACCATTAAACTACCTAACCCCTAAGCCCCAAATCCATTAGTGATTGACCCTTAATCCCTTAAATTGTAACCCTTGATCCCTTAACCCTTAATCCCTTAAATTGTAACCCCTAATCCTTTAACCCTTAATCCCTAGACATCAAATCCCTAAATAACCTATCCCCAAATCCCCTATCCAATTAATCCCCCAAAACTCAACAAAATTACTATTTAGGCACATTGGGAGTTAAATTGGAAACCAAAATAGAAGCTAAAAAGGAAGCTAATTTGGAAGCTAAATTGGGAGCTAAATTGGAAGCTAAACTGGGAGCTAAATTAGGCGCTAACTAGGGTGCTAAACTAGGCACTAATAGCGGCTAGTTTAGCACCCACTTATGTTTCTTGGTGAAAATAGCTCCATAAATAGTTCCCTCTTGATAAATAGCACTGACTTTAGCAAAAACGTGGATAAAAATACATTAAAACAACCAGTGGAAGAAAAAAAGGGAGCTAATCAAAGGGATTTGTTGTAGTGATACTTAATGTGATTTCAACATTTCACTAATGGGAATAAAACATGGGTGGGGAGGATAAAAATCCATACCACAACCACTTGGAATAGACCCAATTGACATATACTATATGTATATATGTGGATATATATACTAATATATGTATATATCATGATGCAAATTGTGTAAAATATATTTATTGGTGTGTGTGTGTGTGTGTGTGGTATATGCAGGAGAACACAAGATATATAAGAATTTAAATATTCAATATTCGTTGTCCCAATATGTTTACAATAGAGTGCATAAATACACAAGAATGGACATAGTAACGTCTCTGGACAATGGGCGTGACTTAACATTGCTGGTATAATTAATACAACATCATTAAACATAATATACCTTAAGGTATATTATAGGTCATCCCTTCTTGAAAAGATTCATCCTTGAAGCACGGGTAAGGACAAATGCTTGGAGCTAAACTCATTTTTCCAAGTAGTTTCAACTTCTGGTAATTTTCCCCCATTTGATAAGATGATAACTTTAGGTACAGTCCCATAGATATTTTCCTGACAATGTTGTAACATGATATTATAAGTAATTTTGTCACAGTTATTTCAATTAGCTCATCATCTATTTGTGCTTCACTGGGCCTCAATATAGCAGGGGGTTCATTCAACCAAATGTTCAAAAACATGGGCTCTATGCTGTATGGAAAATCAATATGTAGATCTATGTTGATGTAAAAAAACTACCACTACTTTTTTTCCACCAATAAATGATGGATGTGAATAATTGATGTACTCCAAATCCATGGAAATAAGATGCACAATCATGGTCTTAGAAAGAGCCATACCTTCACATTAAAATGTCCCTACAACTTCTTCCAAACGTCTACATAAAATGGGAAACCATTGTAGCTTTATTTTTTTGCATTGATGGGATATCTTTACCAACTCATCATAAATAAAACAAGAACATTGAAGGATTGGATCTAATAAACGAGTAATATTCCTTCCTACTAGAACTTCAAAGGGAACCTCAGGAAAAAACAAAGCATGTTTTGGGCTAGTATCATTTTGAATAGTTGTACGGATATCTTCATCAATGAGATCATCACAAGGATCAACTTCTTCTCATAACTTAACAAAAATGGACTAAAATATATAATGAATCCTTTCTCCTCCAACCAACTCTGTTGTCGACATGTCTTCACTTTTACCTTCCATAATTGAATTAAATGTCTCTGTGTATTTTGTAAGTATGTCTAGTAGTAAATATCCTTGACCTATTTTGGAATCTATGGTCTCTCCATAGTAAGAAATTTCTTTCACCACACTAATCAATTGGCTATTTATTTAGGATTTCAATTATGGAAAGATTTCCCTTATATTTTTTACTAAAATATGATTCAACTTATTTGCTAACTGGAAGACACCACATCGATCTATACTATGGTACATTGGTCGATTGCAGAAATGGTCTTCCTCATAAGAAAGTGCATCTCATATGCTTTTTTTTGTAGTACTATCCTCTTGAAAATGATTGAAAATCCCTATGTAACCAAGTCGAAGGGGAACAAAATTTCAAGAAGGAAGTTATGATCATTAGTTCCTATATCCAAAATATCTAGATTTTTTATATGAGCATCAATAGCCTTGATATATGAAGGTTGATCGCCCATCAAAACCCTTGTTATCCCAGGGAAGTTGACCAACGTTATATTGAGGACATTTGGAGAAAACATTTAACCTGATTTGCTTGTCAGATACGCCCTTGTTTAACCCCACTTCTTTTTCTCAACTTGAATTTACCAATGGATGTATGTCACTATAATTTTGATCATTTCAAGGATGTGTGTCAAGAGATTCATGTCAATACTAAAATCTAATCGCGTTTCTTGAAACTCTAGGGAACCTTGTAAGAGTTGATCGACATGAAAGAGGGATACACATAGAGCTTCACATGTGTCCTCCACATTTCCCATCCGATCCTTTCTCTTGAAAATTCCCAGTGCATAAATCGGAATTTGAGCAAGTCATCCCACCACTCTTTTTGGAATTTGGTTAATCAATGGGATATTAACTTCAATAAAGTTACTATGAAATAATCCATAGTGATTCCAAGCTAAATTTGTGAGATCAATTGAGGAAATGTCCATGGGGTCTGCCTCAGAAAGGTATGCCATAATGTAATATAGCTATTCAGGTTTCAAACTTTGCTCTATGAGCGAGAGAAGGCCAAGGACTACAGGTTGTAAACCATAAGGTAGTATACCATAAGGTATATTACAATATATATACTAATATATAGGTTAGTATATATACCTAATATATTCACTAATATGTCAGGAATCCAAGGACCCATCTGAAAGGAGGGGAATTGAATCCCACAAGTATTCATCAAGCTATGTTTGTATCTAGTATATACACTAATACATAT
>SNQJ01S0148247.1:56503-72868 GCA_010110895.2 Picea sitchensis | reverse complement strand
CTCTTAACTAGGGAGGTAATAACTAAGATGTTCTTTATGTAGTGGTCTCAAACACATCCATCCATCTCACATGACATGGGAAAGACTCACATGGTATTATAGACCAGTCTACAGGTAGCATCACCATATCCACATAGACTATCATCAGATCAAACAGATCATGTAACAAGTATCACCATCATAGCTGCACATTAGCCATCTAGCTAGAAAACACCTCCAACACTACTAGTTGGCACTCCATCTAGTAACCTTCGATGATATTGATCGACATTCTAACTAAGAATCATTTCTGACACTACAAGTCAGCATCTAGTTCATATATAACTAGTAACTCGTCAATTCACACAGAATCTGACTCAAAAATTTAACACTCTCTCTTAACGAGGACGGTATTCCTCTCGGCACGATCATCATCACTGCTTCTACACTTTTGCACACCTCGACCATTTTCTTGTTGATTTTCATGAATCCATACATCATAAGAAGTTATACACGTTCATTGGAGTAGCATACTAACCTACATTGGAGTACCAACCTGCGTTGGGGTAGCATACCATCATGTGTTGGACTACCAACATGCACTAGGGTAGCATACCATCCTGCGGTGGAGTACCAACTTGCGTTGGGGTAGCATACCAGCATGTGTTAGAGTGACAACCTGCACTGGGGTAGCATACCAACCTACGTTGGAGTACCAACCTATGTTGGGGTATCATATAAGCCTACATTGGAGTACCAACCCACGCTGAGGTAGCATACCATCCTGCATTGGAGTACCAACCTGCCCTGGGGTAGCATACCAACCCATGTTGAATTACCAACCTGCACTGGGGTAGCATACCAGCCTGAGTTGGAGTACCAACCTGCATTGGAGTAGCTCCCACTACTGGGGATCTCATAACTTCCCTATACTAAGGATCACCTCACTTCCCACTACTGGGGAACACATCACTCCCTCTCATGAGGGAAAATCCTTCTGGACCACACCAAGCTTGTCCCTAACAAAGGATTGGTCAACATATCTACTATCTATTCGTCGGTAGAAAAATACTGGAGAAAGTGTCTCATCGTAGTCTTCTCCCTCTTGCTGGGAGAATCCTCTCGACACAAATCAGGATTTGTGCATCTCTAGGCTATTTATCTGCAACATGCTTGATCTTGTATATCAACTTCGAAGTCACCACTAAATTCCCTTCTGGTATCAGAACCAAGAAAATATATATATCCCAGTCCTTCTGACTGGCTTCCTCCTCGATCATTGTAGCAAAGTCTATTGAAGCAAGGGAATCTTCCCATAATATCTCATATCTCCTTGAAGCCTCTGAAGCTTCAATATATCCTTCTCAACCCATGGCACCTGTCTGTCAGCTCCGAAAGATGTCTCTCTCTTCCATTTAAATCTGAAAGTCTTTAAGTCTCCATTCTCCCTCTGAAGCTTGACTCACTCTAAGTTTGTACAATCTTCAGAGCCATATGCTCCTCATGATATTCTTCATCAATGGTGCATCCTGCAAAGCTTCATGGGACTATGTTGTTCTTTTCTTGGTTACTGCAACGATTCTGGGTAGGCCCTTCTGGCTCTACTAAATCTTCCTAATGATTTGAAGAGTGATCAACTGCACTAGAGGGATTTGTTTATTCATATTTGGAGCCTTCTGCTCCTTACAATCAATATCCATATGAGATACTATGTATCTTGCAAAAGTACCCTTCTTCATCTTCTTATTCTTTGGTACATGGATGTATACATTTGTGTATACAACTTCTTATCTAGATAGTTTTCTCCATGTCTCAAACTAGAGACCATCTAATATGTTGTCTCCTACAACCGTCACTATAGCTTCCCTCAGAGTTATCACATGTGACCTTCTCAGAACAAGGACAACAAAGAAAAAAACAATAGACAAGAATAATACTCTTATAATAATAATAATAAAGGAATGAGAACAATAATCACAGTAGCTCCTTCTTAGAGATATTGCTTGTGAACTGCCTAGAACAAGAACCAAAATAAAATACAATAATAAGAAATAGGAACAACACTCTTCTAGTGTTGTGATCAATCATTCCTCCATGGTAACCTGCCCAGAACAAGAAAACAAGAACAAAAAGTATAATAGCATTTTCATAAGAATGTATCTATGTCAACAAGAATAAAAATGCATTCTCATAGTAATCATTATATTATTACCAAGGTGACCTACCTGGAAGAAAAACAAGAAGTATCTCATATAGGAGATGTTAGTTCATCTTGCGACCAAGTACAATAAGAATTTATATCAATAGTACTCACATGCTTCCAAGTATTCATTGTATCTAGCACTAATAGAACCTTTCAAGGATTGTTGTCACAACTAGTAATGTAGCAATTATCAAACTAGATATGTGCAAATTGGAAACTTATTAATTTAATCAATCAAACCTGGAACCTGGAGTCTTATCTTTAAGAATGAGTGTTGTTGATTTTCTTCTGAGTCTCCTTCACTCAATATGACAAGTATTATCTTCAACATGTCCCATGTACTTAAGATAATAGGCTTTCTTGAAAAAAATATGAGTTAGAGAATATAATGCAAATAAACTCTAAAATCTCAAACTTAATCAATCTAATACTTTGACTAGATTTAGATTATAACTTTAACTTTGAATAGAGGTTACTATAACTTCAATAGATCAAAATAAAACTAGATGTTCATCAGATTACAATAATTCCATAATAGATAGAGGCATATGAAAACAATCAAACCTAGAGTGCGTTGTTCCTCTTAATGTGTTGGGTCTGAGATCCCTCTGGGTCTATGATTGTAAGAGATCCCTTCTCCTGCAATCACACTCAAAATAGTGATACAGTTTAAAAATATATAAGTTAATACCTCCAATAGCATCGATAGGTAGTGGCACCATCTACCAGCAACAACAAGTAATGACGAACCTTAAAACTTCAAAGGTGCTCCAACTTGTAATATAAAGGTAGTTGAAGATATGCTAGGTTAAGGATCACTAGAACAACCAAAAAATTATTCCCAACACTTCACAAAAACTTTCATTGCAACCGATACTGCAATTGGCACTGTAACTAGTGTTCCAACTGGTACTGTAACTGGTGTTTCAATTGTTGCTTCAACTGGCATGAAGCAAATAGCATTAAGGAATTGGCAATATAACTGCAACTGGCACTGCAAAGCTAGGGTTTTATGAGGAAACCCTAATTTCTCAACTTCAAAAATTTTCAGATCTGATCTAGGGAAGAGATGCGCCCTACTTAGGTGACCTTCTTAGTGAGTTCAGTAAGTGCTCAATGAGCTTGACAATGGGGGAAACTGAGGATCTTCCTTCCAGCAGTTAGACTGTTATGAAAGAAACCAGCTTTGAAACCATGTTGAAATTTTGGTATGATTATTTAACCATAGACAATGTCACACCATTGTCACCCAACCATAGGCATTCACATATGCCACCCCCGAGCACACCAACTTTTACTTAGAATAATTCCAGCAAGCCTACTCCATAACCAACAGATAAACCCTAGTTGCTAACTATAGCAACAACTCAAGACAAGTAGAGAGCTCCTTCTCCAAGGGTAGCACACAAGAGAGAGAGTATCCATATCCACAAAACAAGTACCATACACAACTACAGCGGTTGCAGCTACACTACTCTCTCTCTCCCAAAAGTGTGCCATACTTAGCAAGAATATCACCAAGAGAGAGACCAAGACCAAGATATGACCATGTGCCCTTATTCCTCCTTGCAATTGCAACTGCAACTCTCCACAAGACTTGTGCACTAACTAGGTGTACAAATGAGCTAAAGCGTCCTTTATTTATATTAATATGTCCAGTGACTTTTCGGGCTAAGCCAACCTGACTTTCTGGTAATTATATTTTTTGTTTATCTTTTTCCTGTGAAGTCGACTTGTATTTCTAGAAGATAATATTATAATATTATTATTCTACTAGGTTGACTTGTATTCTAGGGTTTCCACGCATTTGTTTAATGGTTCACTTTCTTTTGGAATATTCTATTCTAAGTCATAGGTTACACGTGGAGTTTAATACCTCCTGCAGCTACCAAAACATCAACAGGAGGAGATGAGGAAGAAGAACATGGAAGGACATAACACGGAAGCATTATTTACAAGACGACGCTCCCAAGAAATAAATAGATCTAATTCCTCAAGTGGGACATCTAAATCTAAGTGTAGATATAAATCTCCCAAAAATTTTGTAAAATTATGTTGGAGATGCAGAAAATAAGGGCACTACAAGAAGTAATGTAGATCCATAAGTGTTGATAGAGGGAAGGTATTTGATGATGCTCCTTCTACAGAAGAAAAAACATCCATGGAAGAAGGAGGAGATGTGTACTTGGCTTCAAGCACACATGCATATCATGAGGCATGGTTGGTTGACTCATGTGCATCCTTTCATATGACTCCTCACATGGATTCATTCTGCGAATATGAAAGGTATGATGGAGGTGATGTTTTCCTAAGTGATTACTCAAAACCAAAATCATAGGACAAGGAAAATTCAAGTTGAATCTCATGGACGAAAGGATTAGAAAACTTCCTAGTGTTCTGCACATCCCAAGATTGGCCAAAATTTGTATTTATGTAAGCAAAACGGATGATGTAGGGGTAAAAACAGTGTTTGAGAAAGAAACCTGCAGGATGGTCCGAGGAGAAATTGTGTTGTTAAAAGGAGATCGGATTGGAACTCTGTATAAGCTGCAAGGAATCACTATTAGTGATGGGTTCAATAGTTCCATTGTTCCTAAGATTCGATATGAAGAAGAAAAAACTTCTAAAGTCTCTATGGAAAAGACAATGTTGTGGCATGAAAGACTTGGGCATATCGGAGAGAAGGGCCTTCAACTACTACACGGTAAAGGTATGTTTAACTACTCTCTAGATTTTGATTTATGTTAACATTGCATATATGGGAAGAAGAATCGGGTAAGATTCCCATCTATTCCATCGAGGGTAGAGGGAATTTTACAGTTGGTGCATAGTGATGTATTTGAACCTGTATCGGTTCCATCATTGGGAAAATATGTGTATTATGTCTCATTTATATATGACTTCTCAAGGAATGCATAGATATATTTCCTCAGGAAGAAATATGAATTATTTGACAAGTTTAAAGAGTTTAAGGCTCATGTGGAGAATCAAAGAGAGAAAATAATTAAGGTGTTGAAAATGGATAATGGTGGAGAGTTCAATGGAAATGAATTCGAAGAATTATGTAAGAAGTGCGGTATAGAAAGGAAAAAGACTACTCCATATACCCATAAGTAGAATGGAGTTTCGGAAAGGATGAATGAGACAATAATGGAAAAATCAAGGTGCATGCTCAATGTTGTTGGGTTAGGACAGGAATTTTGGGCAGAGGTAGTGAGTATTGCATGTTACCTAGTTAATTGATCACCCTCATCAGCACTGGATGACAAGACTCCACACGAGGTATGGAATGGTAAGAAACCTTCTCTCACACATCTCAGAGTATTTGGTTGTGATGCCTATGTTCACATTCCAAATGAAAACATGAGTAAGCTAGATAAAAAGGCTAAAAACTGTATCTTTATTGGGTATAAAGATGGTCTAAAAGGTTATAAGTTCTGGAACCCAGAAACTAAGAAGGTAGTGTATAGCCAAGATGTGGTATTTAGAGAAATCAAAGATGTGTTCAAACAAGAAGTCCTACCAAGGAAGGAAGAACCAAAGAAAATAGAGTTTGAGTTGAAGGATGATGAATCATACTCTATAGAAGAACAGGAATCCAAAAAAGAAGATCATCATACTCCAGTATTGAGGAGGTCGGCTCAAGAAAGAAGGCAACTAGAAAGGTATACTCCACCCAATTTCCATTCAAATTTTTCTTTTTTTATTATTGAAGATGATCCTAGAACTGTTAGGGAGGAAGTGGATTCAAAGGACGGAAAAATTTGGGAAAAGTCCATGATTGAAGAAATGGCAGCCTTGGATAAGAATGAGGCTTGGAATCTAGTGGAGTTGTTGAATGGAAGAAATCCCATTGGTAGAAAAATGGTTTTTAAGAAGAAGCTTTGTGCAGAAGGCAAAGTGGAGAAATATAAGCTCGGTTAGTAGAAAAAGGTTATTCTTGGGTAGAGGGAATTGACTTTGGTGAGATTTTTTCTCATGTTGCCAAGTTAAGTTCAATTAGATTTATTTTGTTTGTTTATGTTACATTTAATTTTGAGGTAGAACATATGGATGTGAAGAAATCATTCCTACATGGGGATCTGGAAGAAGAAATCTACATGAAGCAGCCAGAAGGATTTGTTGTGAAGGGAAAGAAAGAGTTGGTATGCAAGATGAAAAATTTCTTGTACGGGTTAAAGCAATCACCAAGGATATGGTATCAAAAATTTAATACTCATGTGTTGGGACTTGGCTTCACAAGGAGTAAAGCAGATCACTCTGTGTATTTCAAATTAATCGGTGATCATGTCATTTATTTGGTCTTGTATGTGGATGATATGTTGTTGATAGGATACAACAAGGATATTATCCAAGACACGGGAAGAGGACAAGGACATGTCTCGTGTTCCATGTGTGAGTGTGGTTGGAAGTTTGATGTATGAAATGGTATGTACTAGACCAGACATTGCACATGCATTGGGAGTATTGAGAATTTATATGTCAAAACCAAGGAAGGAGCATTGCACAATAGTAAAAAGGGTTTTCAGGTATTTGTGTGGCACTATTAGTTATGGATTGTGCTACCAAGTAATACCAGGATTGGACAGAGTGTTGGACATGCATGGGTTTGTTGATGTAGACTAGGCTGGAGATTTGGATCACAGAAGATGTCCAATTGGTTATGTGTTTAATATGTTTGGAGGAGCAATCAGTTGGATGAGCAAAAGACAGTCTGTAGTGCCACTCTCAACTATATAATCTAAATACATGGTAGCCACTCATGCAAGCAAGGAAGTAGTGTGGTTACAAAGATTGTGTTCAAGTATTGAATTGGCAAGTTGTAAGGATATTTGTGACATTCAGAGTGCAATCTTCTTGGGAAAAAACTTGTATTATCATTCAAAGACAAAGCATATTGATATTCAATATCAATTTGTGAGAGACATGGATGAAAAAAAGAAAGAGTTTTTTATGAAGGTGGACACTTTGAAGAATGATGCAGATTCATTAACAAAATATGTGAGCATTGAGAAGTTATCTTAGTGTAGAGTATTTATGGGACTTGATGCCCTATATTGTTGACTATGTAATCATGTAACCCCTTGTATGAAAAGAAAACAACAAGTGGGAAAATTTTGGGTATGTGTTATATTCTTTGCACAACTAGATCTAGCGTTTGCATTGCATCGGGTGTGAGGGTGGGTTAGAATTTTCATCAAACATCTGTTTGCAGTATATTTCTCCTAATAAAAGCTTGCATAATTTTGGGACCATGGGAATATCTTGAGCATCTGAACTCAATCTTGAATTTTGATCCTACAAAATTAAATGAACAATCATTAAACTGCACATGCATACACAACATAAATTCAATGAGATAAATGAATTATTAATAAAATATAAACGTACTACAATCGGTGTGAGAGAACTTGAAGGAGTTCCAAAATATACGGAATGAAGCGACACTGGAATTTGAAGAATTGTCCATTTCATATTATAATTCTTTTTTTCCTGCATTTGAGCCAAAACCATCATCTTGGGTAGCATAGAACAATCTAACTTCAAAAATAAATTTGAAATATTTTATAACTTGAGAGTGCACTTAAAAAAACATTTTTTTTGTCTACAATGTCATTGTTTTTTCCCCCATCTATACAAGAAATCTCAATATAGCTTTAAAAAATCTGAAAAAGTTACTCGATCCCTGAAAATATCCTCCTTGAACATAGAAAATATGAATTTGATGCTCAACCCCTCTCTCACTCTCTTCCTCCCTCCCTCCTCTTCTCTCCCTATATCCCCCCCTCTCTCTATTACATCTACCCTTCTCTCTGTTTGTATTATGGTAGCTGCGGGAGGTATTTACCTCCACGTGTAACCCTGATGAAAATAGAATATTCTGGAAAGCAAGAAGAGACCCTAAATAGTTGGTTAATAACCCTAGAAGACAAGTCGGCTCAAGAGAATGATTTGTATTAAGTTATTAGTCTCAAAGAGAAGAAGTCGATCGAGTTAAGTGACTTGGAGGACTATAAATAGAGGGCGCTTGAGCTCATTTGTACTCACCTCTCATAACTGCATAAGGCAGTGGCGCGCAAGTTTGGAGAAGAGTTGCAGTTGCAATTGCGGAAACTAGCAGATTTCGGTTTTGGCTTGGACTCTCTCTTGGTTATGGTTTGGAATTTCTGCTTGGCCTCTTTTGGTTATTCTTTCTTGGTACGCTATCCTTGGAGAGAGGTGCACCACCTTGTTTGGCTATTAAGCCTAGGGTTTGCTTCCGGAATCATTCTCTATGAAGGTTAAGGTGCTCGAGGGTGGCTTCGGCCCATGGTTGGGTGAAAATATTCCTATATTGTCTATGGTTAAATGATCACATCCATTATCTTCTAATAGGTTATGGGCCCACACTATCTTCGGGCAGTCTAACCGTTGGAGGATAGATTGGGAGGATTTTCTCAGTTGTAGTTGTAGTTGCAGCCAGTTTTTGTTGCAGCAACGAAACCCTAACCCTATCATTGAGGCACCTTAAGTGAAGAGATTGACCTAATTTTTGGATAGCCTAGTGTGCCCAATCCTAGCCCATCTCTGGGTACTCTTAGCAAGCTAAGACATCAAGTTTTAGTTTTTGGTCAAAATCAAGGGTTGACCAACTCAAAGCAGTTATGTCTTATCTATGAAGTTACAAAACAAGTTAGAAGTGGCTTCTAACTTAAGAGCATGGAAGACAAGGATTGAAATCATCATTTCCAAGAATAAAGTGTTGGATATTGTGAAAGGAAAGATCGTGGAACCGCAGTTCAAGAAGGAAAAGAGAAGGAACCTCAGAACATTGCAGTTATGGAGAAGTTAAAAGACAAGTTAAAAGACAGTGACATCAATGCCATGAGTATCATAGTGGACTCTATAAAAGACCACTTGATACCCTACATATCCCATCTTGACTCATCTAAGAATATGTACAATGCCCTAACAAACCTCTTCTCGATCAGAAACATTGGACAAGTAATGAGTCTGAAGAATGAGCTCTATGACATGAAAATGAATGATGATGACAGCATAACATCATACTTTGTGAGAATCTCTCAGTTAAGAGATCAACTACAGGCTATTGAAGAGATCATTTCACATAAGGAACTGGTAAATATAGTACTCAATGGTCTTCTCAAGACATGGGATGCATTTGCCGCAAGCATGAACACAAGGAAGGAGTATCCTACATTTGAAGAACTTTGGACTTGATATGCACTAGAAGAATCAAGGATCAGTGCAAAAGAGAAACCCCAAAAGAAATACGATGATCAAGCCTTCATAGCAAGGTTCAAGAATTTCAGGAATAAAAGGAAGTTTGGCTCCAGGAAGAAATCGAATAAAGAGAAAGATATGTCAAAAAAAAAATTCTTCAAATGTCGAAAATATGGTCACTACAAGAATCATTGTCCCGAGTTAAAGAAAAGGAAGGAAACACACGAAGCATCAATTGTCGAAGAAGGGCAACCCTCAAAGAAGGCTAAGCAGGATAAAACAGACTTCTTCTTCTAAGACAAGGTAGCAATACTCTTCATAATTCTTGTACATACCATGATTTATGTACATATCTTGCATATATATTTCTTAGAAGATAATATGTTAAAAGAGAAAATATACCTATGGAAGAACAACAAGATAAGGATTGATATCACGATGACTACAAGTCAGGCAATACACATGAAAGGATGAAGTACATCAACAACCCCTAGTAACAATTCATGTGGAATTTATTACATAAGTAATAGTTGCAATATAAGCCAAAATCAGAATCAAACTTGAAGAAACCTAGAAGAAGTAAAGACAGAAAGAAGTCAACAATCAAGAGGAAATTGGAAAAAGACTTGTGACACTTTGCATAAGGCAATAAGGATGCAAACGGAAGCATGGACTCTATTAGATGGAGGGAGTCGATTATATAAATCCAAAAGAAGAGCATGCATTCATGCATGAAGCAACGATTAGGAGGGAGATAATCCTAAATAATATGATCCATTGAAGATGATGAAGTGTATATCTCTGGTAGCAACCATGAAAAGCAGCATGTGTTCAATGTGACTTTAGAAGAATTCTTCTTTGAAAAGAAGACTTAAAGTATCCATGGTTGCCCATCCACATCCATGATCCTATGATAAAAGGAAGAAGTCGGAATCTTCAAGGCATGGAATCTATAGAAAACTCCATGGACCCAAGAGCTAAAGAGAAACATGAAGAAGAACATGAAGATTCCAAGAGAGAAAGAAAAACCAGAACAACCAGTCATTATATTGAGAATCACAAGACTACCAGCTTGATCTGAACCCTCTAGAAGAAATCAAGCAGAAGAAATGAAAGTTGTGATGAAGAACAGTGTATGGAAGACTTATGAATGAAAGCATTGCAAGATCCAGAACTAAAGGTTCTCCCATATGGAGGTAGAGGACTATGGTGATAGCTTGTTCCAGAAATACCTCTACCTGAGACATTATATCTCCTACAATATCCATGGGTTAGAGTTCACATTAGATGAATGTAAGGATTGTTCTCCTCAACAGAGTAATTGAACAAAGAAGCGCATGTAGAGCAACCTCAAGGTTTTGAGGTATACCAGAAAGAGACTCTTGTATGCAGATGGAAGAAGATCTTGTATGGATTCAAACAATTTGGTGTGGAGCCTCCAATGCACAGCAGAAGCGTGGTGAAAACTTTCTATAACAGAGATATTGTATCAGAATGGTTACTCAGAACTCCAGGATGATGGATTACCCATCCATGAAAAGCTCTCATGATGATAGAAGAAGTGTTACTTGGATATGTTCCAGTTTGACCCTTGCCACGATGATATAAGATAGAAAGAAACAAAAAGAGTTGAATCCAACTATGATATACCATAATGATCAGAGCTATATGAAGCCTTCAGAGAAAACCAGTGTTCCAAAAAGATCGATGTACATTGAGATCAAGCATTACATTCTCCGTGATGAGGTCTGGAAAGGAGAAGTGGTTCTCCAATATATGTCCACAGATGAGAAGATAAGCACATATTTTGGTAAAGCCTTTGTCTAAGATGAAAGAGTTGCATACTCAAGAAACAAGTTGGAGCTCGTGGAGACGACTTCCTTATTGAAAAGGGAAGAAATGACTCCCAGGTTGGGAGGGAGCATTGATGTGTTATTGATTTATGGACAGTCATTTTTCAGTTCGAAAAATGGTCCAGGATGAGCAGTTCCTTTCCAGTTCGGAAAGTGGTTTGAGATTTATGACGGACAGGCATTTTCCAGTTCGGAAAATGGTCCATATCAAATGGTCATTTTCGTAATGAAAATGGTTTGATGGATTGTTGATGTACCATAGACAGTGATTCCCCTTGTGGCCAATGTGGGGAAATGGTCTAGGAAATTCTTTCTTCTTGGCAGTCACTCTCAGTAGTGGTCAAGAAGAATGGTTTGCCTCGTCGGACAGTCATTCTTTTGAAGCTCACGGTTGTGAGAAGTTTCGAAGAATGTTCTATTTTGGAGGTTGGTGCAGGACAATCATTTCCTTAGGAAATGGTTTGGACAGTCATTCCCTAGGGAAGATTCATTCTCTCCAGGTTTCACTTTGTTTAGTGTCGGAGGAATGGCCCGGATAGGTGAATGGTCCAGGTTCAACAACCAGGGATAGGAATTCCCTAGGGAAGACTCATTCTCTCCAGGTTTCACTTTATTTAGTGCCGGAGGAATGGTCCCGATAGGTGAATGGTCCAGGCTCAGAAATCAAGATAGTTATTCTTATATGCTTGAGAAGAATAGTCCAGTGTCTCATGATTGGTGTTGTACCTTCTATGGGTAGATTTTTTTCCAGATCTCACAGACGTGAGTGGAAGAATGGCCCAAATGATTCAGTTTATATCATGACATTGTTTTGTTGTGCAGGTTGATATAATTGCTATGGAGACCGTATGTCTTTGGACATTAGATGTATGGTATTGTGGTGGATGTGTTCCATTGGTTGTGACTATGTGTCACTTATTAAGTAGTTGTGTGCTACTTGATGTGTTAGTGTACCACTGGATTGTAGTTATGTACTACTATTTATAGACACAGTTATGTTCTATTGAATGACATTTTTCTGATTGCCATGTAGACCATCAGTAGTGTTGAAAATGATTATCAGCCAGATGAATGAATAGTGTACTTATGGACAGATATTCTCCAGACGGAAAATGGTCCAAGACGATTATTCGTCTAGGACATATGCCCAAATTAGAAAAATGGTTTTTGTATCACTTCTTGGAGTGAGTGACTTGTTCAAAATCATGTCTGATTACTTATATGGAGTATGGTTTCGAGAGATGATGCAGTTGATGTTGTCAGATGACATTGATAATAATGATGGTGACCATAATCATGAGATAGTCCATACGACTATGATGATGGTATCAGTTTAATGGTATGTTTGTGCTCAAGACCATTGTCTTAAATACCTCCCTAGCTAGGAGGGAGTGTTGATATCATGGTATTTGCGGGAGGTATTTACCTCCACATGTAACCCTGACGAGAATAGAATATTCCAGAAAGAAAGAAGAAACCCTAAATAGTTGGTTAATAACCCTAGAAGACAAGTCAACTCAAGAGAATGATTTGAATTAAGTTATTAGTCTCCAATAGAAGAATTCGGCCCATTTAAGTGACTTGGAGGACTATAAATAGAGGGTGCTTGATATCATTTGTACTCACCTCTCATAACTTCATAAGGCAGTGGCGCGCAAGTTTGGAGAAGAGTTGCAGCTGCAGCTGCTGCAACTAGCAGATTTTGGTTTTGGCTTGGACTCTCTCTTGGTTATGGTTTGGAATTTTTGCTTGGCCTCTTTTGGTTATTCTTGCTTGATCCGCTATCCTTGGAGAGAGGTGTTCCACCTTGTTTGGTTATTAATCCTAGGGTTTGCTTCTGGAATCATTCTCCATCAAGGTTAAGGTGCTCGGGGGTGGCTTCGGCCTATGGTTGGGTGACAATATTGCTATATTGTCTATGGTTAAACGAGCACATCCATTATATTCTAACACTCTCACCCTCCCTCCCTCACTCATTGTATCTCGTTCCCTCCCTCTCTTTCTCTCTCTCCCCCATCGGTGTGCCTTATCATTTAAAGATGTATCGATGTGTTTAATTGAAATAAGCACCGAAGACTGACCTTTGTTATTGCCTCCACAAAGAAAAAAATTTGAATACTTTAAATACATATGTTTTCATTTGCATTGTGCAAATTTAACTGTCTTATAATGCATTATTACTTAAATATTGTCCTCGTTCGTTATTAACCACACTTCGCACCGATACATTTCTAATTGTTTAACACACCGACATAAGAAAATTAGAAAAATAATTTGCACTTATTATCAATACTTTGAAATTTATTACGAAAATAAATTGGTGCATTATGCATATTGCGTCGATGCGCTATGCATAATGCACCGAAAAATGTAACTTCTAGAAAAAATACATTGCACGCATTTATTGACAATGCGCTAAAATATACAACGAAAAAATGAGCAAGAATTTGAGTTTTTGCGTTTATAAAGGAAAACCATATTCATTGTTTTATTGATTGCCAAATTTTAAAGAGGATATTTGTTCAACATAGATTTATCAGAAAATATTTCTGAGTGGGTGGATGTTTTTTGAAGAGACATTTTCGAGGGGGAGTATTATAGATCACATAGAAATATGCAGAGGAGAAATTTTAAGTATATGATTTCATTCTATTAATCATATTAATCATTCTCCTATTCGATTCCAACAATTTTCAATGCATTCTCAAACAAAACAAAAAAAGGTTTCATAGTTACCTTCAGTATTGAAAGCTCTAATTTCCTAACTGCTCTTTTGTTTTCACCTTCTATATTTTACAAGAATAAAAAAAAATTAAGCACAATTTGTTTATAGGGTTTGGTTATTTATAAATGGGTGTTTCCTATCTGATGCAATGAAACCACTCATTGCATTGGATCCAAAACCATCATGTCACTGTCAGTTTTTTTTTTTTATAAACGCCTTTGTTGTGACTGGTGCGCTCTGTACACAATAAATGCACTGGAGCGTATTTGTTTGTAAACAACATCGCTTTATTTCAAATCAAAATATTATTAAAAAAAATCACGATCAACGGTGCGCATTTTACCTAAATGTGCATCGGGGCGCATTGTTTACAAAGCGCGTCATTGAGTTTAAAATGGAAACATTATTGTTTTTATATGGAAATCGTCATTTCTTAAATTTGTTCACTGTTTGACGATACGTAATAAATAGTACTTAGGAAATCGTCTTTTTCTTAATTCATAAAGCACCAGCTAAATACAAAATTTTGTAAAACGTTCTCAATTTCGCAACGACATTGTTATACTTCATCGGTGCATATATGTATGTGTGACGCCCCAGTGCGGGGAAATATTGTTGAGACACCAATTCGAATTATCTTAATATATGCACCGATATCTTCTTCTTTTTTAAATACTAATTTTTATATCTTTTTCTTTTTCAAGGAGATTTTGAAAATTCCAAGGGGAAAACCAAGACATGTCAATAGGGATATCGAAAAAAGTGTAGAAGAATATGTTCAAATAAATGAACATAATTTCGTCGCAAGATAACCCATCCCAATTACAATGTGCATCAGAGGTATGTAAATCATTTTTTTTATTCTTTTATGTACATCGAATTTAAGTATCACGTGAAATACTAATTTTCAATTATTTTGTTGCAGAAAAAAAAAACAAATAGAATTCATTCATCACATAAGACAGGACGATGAGGAATAAAATGGTTGATCGCAAACTTTGTGACTATTTACGTTTTTACCTTTCTTAATATTTCATGTTTGTTGTGATCTTTATATTTAAATAATTAATTTACACTTGTCCATGGATGTCTTCTACTAGGTGCTAACATACAAAGAGGATCCAATCCATGAATTGATAAGCATTGGGTTAAGTATGGGTTTTGAGTATATGTTGAAGAATGAAAGTTTATTTGAAAAATTTGTAAATAGTTATGTTTCTTAACTTCCCTTGTTTTATAATTAATGAAAAAACAAAAAAACTTTGTATTGATTATATCGACTATGCTTTGTCATGTAGTGTTAAACATGCACGAAATAAAGTATGGAATGCAGACATTAGAAGATATTTTGAGAGAATTCATGAAGCATGGCTTCGAAAGAATATGTATTGTTTATGAAAGACTTGGTGCTAAGGTATGTTCTTTTATTTACGCAATCATGTATACTCTACTATATGTATAAATGTAGATATACTTATTACAATTTATTTCTATGTTTGTAGATGGAAGATGAAGGGGTGGAACATAGAAAGCAAGCCGATCAAAAAAACATTATGTTCACAAACCAAAGTACAATATCACCTACAAATGATGAAAAAATGAGGCATGCATGCAACTAAAGAAATGTCAATAGTTCAACTAATGAATGACAATCAATATAACTGAATTTACTGCAAGTTGTATGTTTTGGAATATTTGTCTCTAAAAATCAGGGATTTTGTTTAATGTACTTGACATATTGTCTCAAATGAATAAGGACATGTTACCAATATGTGTGACAATTACAAATTGGTTGCAATTTGATTATTTCACTATCCCTTTATGTTTTCCATTTTTGTATGAAAATGGGTCTCTTATTCATATATAATTGTTATAACGATATTTACCTCGTGACCTTGGGTCATGTCATGACAAAGCAAGACGGGATATAAAATATTAAATCTACCCTCACAATCAAACATGCAACGAAAGAATAACTAATTTTTCATAGAGAGAGACAGAGAAAGGATATAAGAGAAGGTGTGTACCTTAAACCCTTCATTTGATGTCAATCCTTGCTCTTGCTTCTCTAAATTCTCTTGGTCAAGCCTACAATAAGAGATCGAAATTGTGTTGCAATGAGGTAGTTATAGATCCTAGTAGCATATATCAAAGGTACACATCAAAGAATATATGAATAAACATGAACATATCATATTTCAATGAAACAAGTGGACACAAGATTGAAAGGAAAAGATATTCTTCTATTAATCAGCGAAATAATGTTGGCAAATGTTTAACAGATAGCATATGCTTGTCATTGATGGAAAGTACAACAGTGAAGATGGCAGGATCAGAATGTGCATCGATGGACAAACAGGAACAACGTAGGCTCAGGAGGA